>JALPQI010031334.1:0-65740 GCA_025490895.1 Thaumatotibia leucotreta
GAGTGTCTTTTCAAAGGGGTTATTTCTCTATGAGTTTTTTTTTCACACAAAGTATGATCTTTGTCTAAGTGATCACACAAAATAAGCCCATTTAAAAAGACACTCTTCAATTGTTATTACGAGTTTATGATGATTCTAGTACCTATTAGTAACATTAACATATACATTGATTCATACTTACATGATGATGATGATGTGCTGTAGCTGGAGTTGGGAAGAGAAGAGTGGGTTTCCTTGCTTCCTGTTTATCGGAATGAAGCAATAGGCCCGATCGGGCGGCTTAAGTAGTGAACATTCACGTGGAGCTCTCCCATATATGAAATTTGTCGACGCGATTAAAAAGGTACAGTTTCGAAGGCGCATCAGCAATTCAGCACTTAGCCTAAAGTAGAAGCTCTATATTTCGCTTACCTTCATACTGTGGGTTTACTTCCTTTTTTATTCAATCAATAAATAATAACATTTTATTTTCATATTTAGTCAATATTATTTTGAGTAGATACTTACCTTTAATCAACAAACAAACGAAAACAATACATCAGTTATGTAAAACAAAATGTGCAGGTACGTACAGTCGAGTGCATTAATATATAGACACATTTGTAAAGGATCAGTATGGAGAAGTGTATATATATATTAATGCCCTTGACTGTACTAAGTAACTTCATTATAATTGTATACGTTCGTTTATCTAGTACTCGTAATCTTAGAAAAGAAGACAAAGTCAGGATAGGAGCTAGTATATTTTATTTGCATCAGCGCATTATTACTAATAACTCTTCAAAATACGAATGCACACGATCGTATTTCAACACAATTTGATCACTAAACGCATGTATTAAGACTCAATTTGGTATGTTTTATTTTATTTCACATATTATGATTATGATTATGATTTGCAGGCAGGTAGGTATGGTATATGTGAACGGTCGACGACAAAAATAAGTATACATTTTTCACCTTATCAGACATCTGTATGTGAAGTGCTAATATATTATATTTATGGCCGTAACTGCACAAAAATTATTAGATATAATATAATCTGTTAAAGTAAGAACAAACACGATTTTTACCCGACTACGGTAACGCAGAAGTGGGTTATGATTTTGGCTGCTATTTATTTACATTCATTTATCTATCTTTTTCTGGATTTATTTTGCTTTAAACATACTATTAATCTTAAATAAGAAGACGAAGTCACGATATGAGCTAGTATATTTTATTTGCATCAGCGCATTATTGCTCACTCTGTAAATCCACACGTATGTCAATACAATTTGATGACTAACCGTATGTATTAAGAATCAATTTCACGCTTCAATTCTATTTAACTTATTATGATTATGATTCGGCGAGCGGTATATGGATATCAACACAGACGGTATCATATTTGTCAGTCGCCAATCACTCCATATGACTTTCCATATACGAATTTCAATAAAATACATGATATTTTGAACTCTAATAACGATGATATTTTCGGATATAAATCCTGAAAATAAGTGAACAAACTTATTCAATACAATATTTTAACAGCAGTTAGTTCTACTGAAAATATGTCGGTAAGTCCTTTTTAATAAACATTATAGTATTTAAATAGAGCACTTATAAAAAATTGGTATAATAATTTTAAAATTTATTTTAAGTAAATCTCTAATGGATAAATAGTGGGGAACTTAAATCTCTAAATTGTATTTCATTTATCTGTAATAATTGTATCTTACTGTATATTTTTATATTACGGTATTTGATTGGAATTTTTGGTCTCCCCCTAAATACTTTCAGATGAATAGTTAGACATTAATTGAACTAATAATTAATTATTCATTACAGGATACATCAGAACACCTGTTCAACTTCGTTCCTCTCACTTCATCTCTAAATCAAAGTCAGAGTGAAGTTGGATCGGGGGTAAGACGTCTGTCCTCGGGGGTCAAGAGGAAAGCAGCACCCGTTGTTTACTCGTTTATCAAGAAACCACATCGGAATGGTGGCACAAAAGTCATAAAAATAGAAATTTACAACAGTAGCAAACTAGACGAGAATTATGAATGTATCTGTAAATGTAATGCTGAGCTATGTGCCCAATATGTTGTGAAAAATACAATATTAGACGAAGTCTACGAATTAACGCGTAGAGTAATAGATAAGATAGATGAGGGTTTGTCATCGGACTCCCCACATGGGTACACCATTGACTAGAGGTACAATGTCTCAGAAGTCTACTTAATTCTAATTTGTAAAAGATAACACGATATTTGAGTGATATACTTCTTAAATAAATACTATGTAGATAAGAGTACACGTAAAAGGTATTGATCTTGGCCATTGTCTATTGTAAAAAATAAACATTAAAACAAATGTTTCACTCTTTACTATGTTTTTTTTTTTTTTTTTTTTTTTAAACAAAATAAAGTATGTTTATGAATAAGTACATGTGGTTTCTTTTCTATATTATATATGACATATAAAACACAATACTATTATTAGTATCCTCATAGATATCAAACCTAAAGTCACTTGAAGTATTGAATAAAAACGCAACTGAATAATAAATAAAAAATGGACTGTGTCAATGTCATATACACGGACGTCACGATGTTAAACTAATAAACACTGAACACTATTGCGGTGTTTTAATAACTAACTGTTATTAAAAATCTAAGCGAATGCGTATATATTATACTGGTTTGCGAGTATCAGCGCGAGTAATCAGAAAAGATAAATGGTTCGTAGACTTGGTACCATTGGTGTAAATAAATACAATATTCGAATGGATAAATGTTACTTCTGGAGTAAAAATGTCCTAAAACCAGAACTTAATAGCTTTCGTCTACCTCACTATTTGAATACATTTTTACGTGACAGACTTCTTGCGGGACACTAAATGTGTATTTGAATGAATACTTCTTGAATCGATTCAAGTTAGTATTCCACTAAATGTGTATTTGAATGGTAACTTCTTGAATCGATTCAAATTAGTATTCCACTAAATGTGTATTTGAATGATAACTTCTTGAATCGATTCAAATTAGTTCTCCACTAAATGTGTATTTGAAATGATAACTTCTTGAATCGATTCAAATTAGTATTCCACTAAATGTGTTCAAGGGTCTGAGGGATTTGGTGCAGAAAACTTCAGGTGATTAAAATAAGGAGACGTCTGTTAGCTGTGACTTGTGGATTTAATAGTGACTGACTGAGTGACATGCAAAATTATATTAAAAGATCCTTATAACTAAGAGGCGGTGAGCTGCAAAGGTCGCATTGCATGTGCATTTTCATCAGGCGCCTTAATTGACGCCAACAAAATGTGTATTTGAATGATAACTTCTTGAATCGATTCAAATTAGTATTCGAATGTGTATTTTTGGTGCAGCTGGATCTTATCTGATCCAGCTGCACCAATAATACACTACTCCTACATACTTTGTTTGTTGTTAGTGATACTACATGCAAGACCTACATACTTTGTTTCATACAAATGGTAAACATAACCTCAAAGAATTGAATGTGATTTTCAGTATGAATAACACATAGGTACTAGACTTTGGCGTCTTAATAGAAACATAACATACCTTATGGACTATATGTAGATCGTAGGTTTGATCCCCAAAGTGGTATATTTCCAAAGCATTGGCTTCGACAAGCGCGTGCATTGGCGGAAACTTGCCGCCCAGTTTGCTAGCAATCCACTGCATAGAACTTAACGAAAGGCATGTGAAAAAGCTCCTTTCGTCTTGCTGAGTCTATTGGTCACGATCACTTTCCACATTTTTGAGTATATTCGAAATTATATTAGAATATAACCTAATATTTTTATCTATGTTTTGGTCGGGTGCTTGTCAAAGAAAATAAAGTGACAGCCCGAAAATCGGCGCTCCGTTTCGCGTAACTTTAAACGTCATGGGGAGTTAAGCAAAAGTATGAAGTCGTCTATTAATTATAATAAAGAGCAATTAAAACTATTCCCGTGTAATATTATGAAAGTCAAAGGACGCTTGTTTTATTTCGACATCTGGAAAATTGGAAGGGCCGCCTAAGCATGTTTGATGCGGATGAACTGTAGTGAATCGGAACGCTCATTTGGGCGGTCGAAGGAAAAAAGAGATTTGACATTTGGGGAGACTGGATATAGAAAGGAAACCGCGCGGTTGGGTCTCGAGACTCGGCCCTACGAAATAAATATTTAAAGGCCGCAGTTTCGGCCCGCGGCTCAGTATTGTTGGCGGAGACACTCCCAATGTAAAATAGACAAGTGTTCGTCAGTAGTGTCAAGCTCGGGCTACACGTGACATCCCCCCGCCGGTAATCTGCGCTGCGCTGCAGGCCGCCGGGTCTTCGGCATGGCTTCTTGAGCCTGCCCCCTCTTGCCTTAGGACGTAGCTTCGCCCCGTGGGCTACGTGCCGCGCGGCGGGCCTAGGCCTGTCGCCGGCGACTCCAAGGCAGTGTCACACGGGACACTGACGTCGACGCAGGCTCCAGCGTATTAGCGTCGGGGCCAACCGCACTCCACCGCCTTCGCCCGGTTCGATGGAACTGAGGCTCGAGGGACGCGTGAGTGGCTCGCCCTAACTCCTGCCCACCACCTCACCGGCTCCGGTTCGTCTGAGGTACCGACACGCCAGGATAGCTGTGAGTGCACTAGACTTTTGCGTACAGGGTTTTGGCCATAACCACGCGTCGTACCAGTAGGCGCGCGTAATTGTAGTAGCGGCTGTCGACAATTGTATATTTCTGGGGTCCGCTACGAGCGGCCCTATGTAATGAAACATAATAAATTGCATGAATTTACTTTGGCATTATTAATCTGACCACACTAGCTGCTAGCTTCCCAGAATCAGGCGTAAAAAGCGACAAGAGGTCCTTGTACTCCAAAGGTCCAATGTTTTGCGGAGAGCGACCCGCAGGCATTATTTACATTTCTAACATTAATGCTAACCTCACATCTCAAACCCATTTTATTCGTTACAATCACAAGCCTTAATTGAGCTTACCGTGAGACCAAGTCGATTTGTAATTTTTTTTTATAATTATGTTACCGTTCCGATGGTATAGCTATACTCGTAGGTTTACCGAATTAGTTTTTCAACAGTTCCAAAGTCCGTTCGAGTCACGTCGTAAAGGCTACATTCGTTCTCCGCGCTATTTGGCGGTCAGCCAATTGGATGTACAGAAACTGGCCTGCGTAACCCATGCTTCTTATACTGCAGAGTTTTCAATCTTTGCCCTTGGCTAGTTTTTAATACCGCTTTAGTTACTAATTGGGTCGTTTACAAAAAAAAGTCGATTGGTTGTTTGCCGTTTATTCCATGAAATGTTAATGATTTACTTTTTCAAATATTTTAAATATTTCACTCCACGAAAACCGGTTCACACTAGCAATGTACAAGTTGTAGAACATTATTTAAATTGCAGAAACATACTCGAAAGTTTCAGAGAAATTTAATTTTATCCCATTCCAAATGTATCCATGAGAACTCATAAAAATAATAATTATAAACAATTATTTTATATCGCACATAAGTTAACAAGGCAGTAAATATATGTAACTCAAAAGGCATGTATCTAGAACGGTCTTGGCTTGATTAGATTATTAGTTAAATGTAGATTCCCGAGAAAATTTTCTATGGAAGTTTCGTAACTTATGAAACTTCTCCTCAGTACAATACTAGTTGATACCAACTGAAGATCTACAGAAGACTGCTGATTGATTTTCGGTACCCTCTTTTAATTATCTTTTTTATCTTACCTCTTTTTACATTCAAGGAAATTCAATGAGAGTGTATGATTCCGCAAGTACTTTAAAAAATAAAATATATTTGTGAATTATAAATAACATAACTAGTAATGTATCTGTTTTGATAGCTGACAAAAATAATAGTGAGCAATACATTATACTTGCATTAGCTATATTTCGTCCTTCAATAATTTACGAAGCCCGATTAAGGTACGCAATTTTCCGATAGTCAGGCTTAATTTATCAAACGAAAATTTGGATGTCTTAGCGTGACTTTTCTTTTATGAGTAGAATTTTATTTTTCTTTGCCCTATATCACCTTTAAAGTAATTTAGCGATCCTATTACTTGCCAGCCTACTCAGTGGTATAAATTATGACGAGTTACCTACTTCATTGGCACTGAAAATGTATTTCCATTGTTCGACTTTGGAAATTATGAGTACAGTGTTTCTTGACAAGCACGCTACTCTGAGGTGAGATTTAGAACAAACAACACTTACAAACTTCATTATATTATGTGGTTGCCATTTGTCTCACTTAGTGCCTTTTTCACTATCCCCGAATAAAATATATCTGCTAGATATAACGGCATACTATAACTAAAACTACATCCCTAAAGTGTAACGAAAACAAAGTAAACAAATATTGCTGACTTTCCATACTATTTTTTGACGACATTGTCACATATCGTGAAACACATTTATCTCGCGGCGACAAATTGTCGCACTAATCATGTGCTAAGGGTCAAGACACATTTATCAGCATGCGTACGGATTTTTTCCATAGAAAACATCAGTTTAGTAAAGGACCGCGTCCAGCTTTCCGCACGCGTACGCATGCTTACGTTTCATACTAAACGGCCAATTTTATTAGAAAAAATGCGTACGCATGCTTCTGTCTTCACCCTGAGCCTCCAGGATGCTTGGCCAAGTTACCAATCGCTAACGCTTAGTAGCGTATCGTAGGTTTCCCTCTCTGTCACACTTTCATATTAGTGCGACAAAGACAGCTGCCTTTCGTTTACGATTGACGATTAAGCGTTAGCGATTGGCAACTTGTGACTTCAAATTACCAGCGTGACTTCAAATTTCTAGCAAAATTGGACGTATTTATGCAAAAAGGAACCAACTCACATGAATTTGTCATTTCAAAGATTGACTTGTTTATTTTGATTTATACAATACAATACTCTTTATTGCACACCAAAAAACAGTAAATTAACAGATATACAGTGTTACAGGTATAGGTATTACAATGGGCGGTTTTATCGCTAAAAAGCGACCCTTCCTGACAACCTACTTTTAGGTTAGACAATTTATGGTATTAATTAGAATGAAAAATTCTTGTGGGTTGGTTCCCTTTTGCATAAATACGTCCAATTAAGAGAGCACCACACACTCTCCCATACACGTACCGTATGCCTCGTCATTCACCTCTGTGCCGTTAGTGGCTTTAGCATATCAAAGGCGGCCTACAAATCCCACATTTCTGGAATTCGACACTCCATTTCTTTTGTGAGAACTATAGGGTGAGTCGACGAGTTTTGGAACCTTCAGTCGAATCGTTAGTTGAACGTCCAATGACGATTAGAGGAAAATGGCGTCGATATTATACAGTGTGTATTAAAGTTGTGTACTATCTTATTATGTTTAAGAAGACGTGGAACAAAATATTGCCTTTTTTTGGTACCGAAGGTTGATTTTTATAACCGGCTAAATGTAGATAGGTATTTTGTTGTTCAAGTCTTATATCTATATTTTTATATTTTCTTTGTAAATATAATTCGATAGTAAATAAATATGATCTGCATCTATTTTCATTACGACTACTTTTGATATAGTTTGAAAATTTGCCGGCAATAGAAAATCTAGATTTTCTGTCGAATCGATTGGCCAAATACGAGTACCTATCTTCATTACAACTGCAGAAAAATAAAAAAAGGTCGCTGAAATTTTCATTATTGACTTTTATTTATTTATTTATTTAAGCCATTTATTTCCCATAACCAAATTTACAAAAAAGTTTCTTAAATCTAAAAAGTTGTGTGTATAAGTATAAGGTAATTGTAATTAAAATTTTTAATATAACATAATATTAAATGTTAGGTATAGGAACCCCTATTGCAGGGTATAGGCCTCCTCCAGATTTTTCCATTTTTCTCTATTTTGAGCTATATTAATCCAGTTTGTTCCTGCCAGCTTTTTAATGTCGTCTGCCCATCGTTTTCGTGGATGACCTACGTTTCTTTTCCCTTGCGGGCCGGGCCATTTGGTGCTTATAAGTGTCCATCGCTGATCTGTGCATCTTGCCACGTGTCCTGCCCATTGCCATTTCAGTTTTAAGGCGTGCCGAAGCGCGTCAGTCAGTCTGGTCCTGCTGCGTATTTCTTGGCTTTTCACTTTTTGAATTTTCCGTAGATTTAGTAAGCTTCTTTCCATAGCTCTCTGACACGTTGTTATTTTGTTCTTGATTTTATGAGTGAAAGTCCATGTTTGAGAGCCATATGTAAGACACGGTAGAATACACGTGTCCATAACAATCTTTTTCAGATGTAAGTCATAGTTGCCCTTCAATATTTCTTTTTGGGCCCAGTATTTGTTCCAGCTTGCCGATATTCGTCTGTTAACTTCCTCTTCATGGTTCTTTGTAGAGAAGGAAACTTGTTTCCCTAAATAAATATATTGATCCACGTACTCTAGTTCGACATCGTCTAACATTATTATTTCTTTTTTACAGTTTGTCATTATTTTAGTTTTACTTAAGTTCATGTGTAGACCGACCTTTGCGCTGGCTGCATTTAGTTGACATATCATTTTTTGCAAAGTAAAATGATTTTCGGCAAAAACTGCTATGTCATCGGCGAATCTTAGGTGACTGAGTCTTCTGCCATTTATCAGGATACCTATATCGACCCAGTTTAGTTCGGTAAATATCTGTTGCAGGACCGCTATGAAGAGCTTAGGGGATAGCGGATCCCCTTGGCGGGCGCCTCTACCTATATAGATTTCATCACCTCTAGCTTCCAACTTGACTCTGCTAACATTGTTAGAGTAGATATTTTTCAGGGTGGAAATGATGGTTGGGCTGATGTTGCAGTTTTGTAGAGTCTTCCAAATACTGTTGTGATAAATGCTATCAAAAGCTTTTGTGTAATCAATAAATCCTATATATAGGAATTTATTGAGCTCTACATGTTTCTCGATTATTTGTTCCATCGTATGGATATGATCTATTGTAGAGTATCCGGAACGAAAACCTGCTTGCTCTACGGGTTGCAGTCCATCTATTAAGGGGCTGATTCTGTCGTGTATGGTCGAGGTAAAAAGCTTGTATATGCTCGAGAGCAGACTTATTGGGCGGTAATTGGCGATATCCAGTGGGTCTCCTTTTTTGTATAACAAAATAATATCAGCTCGATGCCATTGTTTCGGTATTATTTGTGTTTGCAGAACCATGTTGAATATTTCCGTCAGAGGTTCGGCAAGCTGTGCCGCTCCTATCTTCAGAATCTCGTTTTTCAATCCGTCGGGTCCGGGGCTTTTTTCTTGTTTCAGTTTGTTTATCTGTTTTAGAACTTCATTTCTTGTAATGCAAATATTGTTGTCGCTGGACGGGGATGGTTCGTAGCTATCGGCATCTCGTGTAGGTAACATGGGAACAGCATAAAGTTCTTTGTAGAAGTTGGTAGCACATGATATTATCTCTTCTCTTGATTTGGTTTTGGTAGATCCCTTATTTAAGCTTTGTATCCAGTCTGTGTGAGTAAGTAGTTTTTTATATGCTTTTTTGGCGCTTCTGTGGTGTATTAAACTGTTTTCTATAATTTTTTGTCTATGTTTATTATAATCGTGTCTTATTGACTTGCTAGTTTCTTTAAAAACATTTGATAATTCCTTCTTCATGTCTTTGGATCTGTGTTTAGTTTTCAGAAGCTCTGTTCGTCTTTTAATTAGTTGTTTCGTCGTTTTGCTAAAAAAGTCACAAACTTGCTCTTTACACTTCGTCGTGGTGTCTGGTTTTAAAGAGCTTTTTATGCTAGCTTCTATTGTATCGTAATAGTTTTGTAGATTTTCTTTGTCGGTGTTTTTGATGCTGGTAATATTTTTGTTCAAGTTAGAAAGGTACAAATCAATTTCGCTGTTCGTTTTCAAGGTTAATGGATAGTTATTAAAGTTTCTTCTGCATTTTTTTATTTCTTTAAGATGAATTGTTGCCCTTACCAGTCGATGATCTGACGGGAACTCTATATTTCTGATTATGTCGATGTTAGTAATGTTTTTGGGGAAATTGGAGAGAATAAAGTCAACTTCATTTCTAGTTTTTTGATCCGGTGACTCCCATGTCCATTTTTGATTATTTTTCTTTTTGAAGTAGGTATTCATAATGGAGAGTTTGTATTCTAGGGCGTATTGGATTAATTTTTCTCCTCTTTGGTTTCTGTTTCCATACCCGAATTTTCCCATAATCAAGTTTTCATTCAGTTTTGGTTGACCTATTTTGGCATTAAAATCCCCAATTACCATGACTTTCTTGCAATTTTTAGTTAGTTTTTGGGCTTTATGTAGAGTTTGGTAAAAACTCTCTATATCTTCTTCACTGGAGTTTTGCGTTGGAGCATATGCTTGTATTATATATATGTCTTCTTTGTTGAATCTCATCAGGAGTAGTGCAACTCTATCGGAGAGGCCGTTAAAATTAATAATATTTTCTTTAAACTCTTTTTTAATGAGGAAGCCAACTCCGTATAAACCTGGTGTTTGTCCAATATAGCAAAATATATGGTTACTATGCTCTTCAATTTTGCAGCCCATTTTTCTAATTTCTGCTAAGCCAAGTATGTCAATGTTCATCTTTTGGAGAGCGTGCGTTAGCTCCATATATTTTTGAGTGGTAGAGAGCGATCGAACGTTAAAAGTTGCTATTTTTAAAAATTCGGATTTATTTGTTTTGTATGAGGTGTTGGCTGGAGGGTTTTTGTCATACTCTACCACGGTGACAAGCCGGGTTGGTAGATTGTGGGGAGGGGCCCTGGTTAGTTGCTATTGTGCTGTTGTAGAGCTTGATCCGCCAGGTTGTGCTGTAGTTTTATCAGAGTTCAATTGTACAGTTGGCTGCCTTCGAACGTAGTTTTCCATACAGTTTGTTTTATTTATCTTTTTGGGATTTTCTTTTACATTTTTCGAATACATTTTCATTGTTTCCGGTGACTCCGAAAGAACTCTCTTATTTCTCTCAGTTGTATTATTCCTAATTTGTTGGTTTCGTTCGTTAAGAATAATAACCTTATCATATTTCAAAATAGCTAATTTGCCTTGCTCTCGTTCTCTGTTCACTTCTATTTGTAGCTCCTTGCGTTTACTGACAATTTCGGGTGGAAAGTACTCTTTAATATAGTATGGTGGCAATAGCTTAGATTTATTTCGTAGGATTTTTATTTTTAGACCCATTGTAGTTAATGTTATAACAATGGGTCTCGCTTTTTCGCCTTTTTTTCCAAGTCTTCGCGTACACTCAATATCTCTGCTCTCGCAGTTGATATTTAAATTAGAGTTTAAGATGTCAATAACTTTTTTCTCTAAATCACAGTAGTTTTTTTCATTTTCCATTGCTCCAAATATAACTAAATTCTTCTGAGTTAAAGTTCTTTCCAGGATATTTATTTTTGCGGCCTGTTTGTCTAATTTCTCCTCTAAAAGGGCGTTTTTGGACTCTAAATTTGCAAATTTTTCGTTGATATTTTGATTTATAGCATTTTTTATGTCTTCCTGCATGTTCTGCATATCATTTTTTTGCTGTTTCATTTGTTGTTGTATTTCCTGTAGCATTGTTTTTAATTCTTCCATTTTTGCTTAACTTTATAGAAATATGCCCTCTTGTGGCTAGTAGCGGTATTACTAATCAAGGGTTCAATACGCCAGGAGAGGTAGCTTGGTGTCTTGGTTCTAAGTAAGTTCTGCCGCTCGTCGATAGATGTCGCTATGAATGTCGTTAGCTGGTATGGCAATTACTTGATGATTTGCAATTTTGTTAACCTAAAATGTTTTATTAATTCACTTGTTTCCACTGTTTGTCTGTAAAATAGAGTCAAAACGTCATCAAAAATGTTGTTTTTCTTCATTTATAAATCACAATCACTTAGTATAAGTCACTGGTTTGTAAAGACGATGCACGAGGTATTTTTGCTTTTCTCACTAGTTTTTCACATTAATTTGTCACAAACTTCATGTTATCCTGGTGAATTGCGGCATTTTTCAGCGTACTGCGTTGTATTTGGCTAGTGTCCGTTGTTAAAAGTATTTGTTTTTTGCTATTTTTCGTGGAGCCGATGTAAACAATGCGACTGTGGCGCCCTCACATTATTGACTTAGGTGATGGTATTCATTTTTTTTTAAATCGCTACCTCATTTTAAGTAATCAACTAAGATGGACCTCAGAGTATCCTTATTTTTTTAATTCAAATTCAAACGCACATAAGCGACGAGTAATGTGAATTTGCCATGAACATTTATTTGAGTTCAATTGCTGTAAAAATATACATACAATCATTATGAAATCATCGCAATGGTAGCATACTTTCCCCAGTTTTGTTACAACATTTTAATATCGAAATGAAAGTAATGAATGAAATACGAAACAAAGTACCTTTGTAGCCGGCACCCGCATAACTTTTGAAAATGTCTATTCAGCGTCCACAACAGATGCGGCAAACTGGAGCATTACTCTCGGTATTAGCATTCTCGCTATCATATTGTATTTTGTTGTACAGTCAAAGACAAAATAAGGTGTAGGTACACAAAAATATTCAAAAATATTGTCCCAGTTCACTCTCACATCACATCATCAGCCTGTGATAGTCCACTGCTGGACGTAGGCCTCTCCTATTAACTATGCGTATAGACGCATTAGGAGGTAAATGCCCATAATCGCCACGCTGGGCAAGCGGATTGGCGATCGCAGTAATGTGTCCACTATGATGATGCTGCTGCGCATGATCAATCTTTTATCAAATAATGGTCAGTGACACTTCAATCTCTTAATCGACTCTTACGACACTCGCAGGAGGAGTTGGGGTGGTGACAAATGTATTCTAATTAACGTCGCCACACGGCGGACAGTTCACTCTAATTCTGTGTAATAAGAACATCGTAACATATTTATGAGCGGATGCTTTCGATAATTATTTTTGCACTTGACTGTTACAAAATCTAAGATTTTCCTAAGAAAGCATTTTGAGTTATTGATCACACTCTTCAATAATAATATCTTATAAATTTAAATACGCAATTATTTTATTTAAAGTATGTATCCGACCGAAAAAAATCTATTTTATGATTTAAATATTCTTTGGTTGTTCACTCAATCAGTGACAAACGAAGTGAGATCTAAATGGGTACCAAGTTCAATGGTCAGCTTATAAAGGCAATATCAAATATTCTTATAACTTAGGATAACTTATAGTATTATCAAACCGGAATCAGAAGGGAATTCGAAAGTATTGTTGACACAACAAATAACACAATATTTACCAAGAAAATAGTTGTTTATAGATGTAGTAAGTGATTAATTAATCTATTGTCTGTAAGTCTCTGCACTTATTGTAAATATCTGAATATACAGTATGTATCACCTCGTAGAGCAAAGAAAGAAACCCATTAATATTTAGATCACACTAAACAACTTTTACTGTAAGGCCAAACTCGAATTCGCGAAAAAAATAATACTCTCCCATACAACGTGTTCATGATCTCGCAATCAAAATGTATGAAACTGTCAAAAATGTTTTCGTGAATTCGGGTTTGGCTCCATAGTAAAAGTTGTTTAGTATGATCTAAACATTAATGGGTTTCTTTCTTTGCTCTACGAGGTGATGCATACTGTATTCTAGATTGACTTATACACAGTTGTGTCAACAGTACTTTCGAATCCCATTCTAATCGCGCTTTGATAATAGCCTAGGGTCTGAGTTGATTACTTAGTTTTCTCATACACGATCTTTATTACATTAATAGTTTTCCTTTTAGATTATCTATCAAACGCAAACATAACTTCTAGTACCTACCAATTCGTCGGTTGGCAACCAAAACTCACTACCGAAATAACAAATACTCAAGAGTCGTTTTGATACAATAGTGGCATACGAGATTGCGAAGACTGGTGACAGTTTTCATAGTAAGTTTTGATAGTCACCCGACGATTTCTTACTGCATTCAGTATTCAACTGCTTGGTAATGCATCGCTGTTCAAATAGCGTTCCATTTTGAATGATGTATAAGGTGCTTTTAAAGTATCTATCTGATGTCATATTTTATTTATTGTATTTTATAGGTAGCACACAATACCATTATGTACAGTCGACATTAAAAATACGGATTAGATACCGAAAATATATTTACACGACTAAATGTTTAGGCAATAAAGTCGTGTAAATATATTTTTGGCAGTAATGATATCTTTTTGTTCATATAATTATAAAGTATTATGCAATCCCGTACCCTGTGCAATTAATCTATATTGTATAATAATTAATAATATTGAATTTGACAGGTTGCTCAGTAGGTTAATCTGGTATAATTGTTCTGTATTGGCAATGACGAGTAGATCCAGAAGGGAATCCAGAAGGGTCATACAAAGTTTTAAAAAAGATAGTGAAAACGGCGTAACTCAAAAATCGTAACCGTTAAGACGCTGGTGTCTCAGAGAAATTAGCTCAGATTAACTTAAAATTAAATAAAACAAAAAATTATACAGTGTTACACATTCAAAAACTTTAATAACTTGAACTTTCTATCAAAATGTAAAACATAAGTATCTGTGAATTTATACAAAATTACTGCATTTTAGTTTTGCGTACCGATGTAAGAAATTACTTTTATTCAAAGTTACTTATTTCCTACCGTTTCCGACAAAAATAATAGCACCCATTTAAATGGCCGCCGCAGTACGCCTTAGTACCCGAGCATTATAAATCTGTTGTGCAATTGGCTGCAACTTTACTGCAAGATATTAGGAGTGGCTCATTCATTAACCCTGCTCTTATATTGGGCGTTATAATCTATTGTATTGTTTCTGGGCATTTTCACTTCTAGAGACACACAATTAGCTTAACTCTCACAAAAAAGTTAAGTACAATGTCAGTTTTGTAACGACAATTAGGCATTAAATATTTACCAAAAAATTTATTATCATTTAATCCAGAAAGAATACGCGTTTCTGCAATATAAAAGCAAGAATAAAGTGGATTTACGTAAATATTTCATGCTTATTTGGCGTTACAAAACTGACATCGAAGTCAACTTTTTTTTGAGAGTTAAGCTGAATGAAGTGAAAATGCCCTTCTATCCGTTGTTGTATTGTTTCTATCCGCTGTTGTATTGTTTCTATCCGTTGTTGTATTGTTTCTATCAGTTGTTGTATTGTTTCTATCCGTTTTAAGTCTGTATTTTATGACGGCCGATCAACTACACTGACAGGCGCGGATCCAGGGGGGGGGCAATGGGGGCACTTGCCCCCCCCTCACGCTGGACTTATGTATGGCTAGGTGGTGTTTGAAGTGTAAAATACTATCATATCATAGGGCAGTGCCCCCCCCTCAACGAAGTCCTGGATCGCAGTGCCCCCCCCTCAACGAAGTCCTGGATCCGCGCCTGTACACTGAGCATAGTCCGACTCAAATTACTCTAAGTCGGTTGAATTATTCAAAATATCAGATTTTTTTAGGCTTCCGTAGTAAAGTAGGAATCTTTACAGTTTCGCCATGTCCGTCTGCCTGTCCACAGCATAGCACCTTGGCAGTCAGTACTAGAAATTTGCAATTTGGTATAGTTATACATAGTAATCACGCCGACACAGTTTATTAGAATAAAATATAGAGACACATTTTTGTTCTAATCCTGTACTGTGGAATATAGTTAAACAGGTATTTTATAAAGAATAAGGTTCCCAACAGAAAGTTTTTTCTAACGTTAATATTTTTGGAGATAACTACACCAGAATAAAAAAAAAATGTTTCCTTCCTCTCTCTTTTGATCGGAGGGTCCAAAAAATATAAAAAAACTCATAAATACTAAGCTTATAGAAATAGAATTATTAAAATAGTAAATGAAATTACTAACTAAAATACAGTACAAAAACTTGTAGGTACAGTCGCCATGAAATACATAGTAGTGTCCGGAGCATTCGAAAATATCTGCAACACGCTGTTATTTCCATAACGATAGAGGCGAGATATCTGATAGCGACTGTACCAGAAATGTAATTTTTGACAAAAACATACCTATACAGAGCCATAAAAAATCGAAATGTGCAAACATTTTCTCATTGGAAGGAAACGTTCGAACTCAGTTCGGCTTTCTACAAAGCAAACAGAATCGACAAACCGTTTAACTATTATGTGTAGTGTATGTATGGCTGTGCCACAGATGGTACACTCTATTTAATAAACAGACACTTTTTTTTTTTTTTTTTATTCCACGTCGGTGGCAAACAAGCATACGGCCCGCCTGATGGAAAGCAGTCACCGTAGCCTATGGGCGCTTGCAACCCCAGGGGTGTCACATGCGCGTTGCCGACCCAATAAGAACTTGTACACTCCTCTTTTGAAGAACCCCATACTGTAGTCCAACGGGAAACCAGCGCCAGGGAGCTCATTCCACAGACGGACCGTCCGCGGGAGGAAGTTCCTCTGAAACCGCACGGTGCGCGACCATTTAGGTTGCAAGATGTGAGGATGAGCGCCCAGTCGGTGGCGAGCGGTGCGATGATGAAAAGTGGACGTTGGCATCATGTCGAACAGTTCTTCAGAGCACAACCCATTGTACAGACGATAGAACACACATAAGGAGGCGAAGTCTCTCCTTAGACTTAAGGGTTCAATACCGCCTGTGAGTCTGGGATCGTCGACTATTCGGACAGCTCGTCTCTGAACCAAGTCAAAGGGTGCAAGCTGGTATACAGGTGCTCCTGCCCAGAGGTGACAGCAATACTCCATATGGGGTCTGACTTGCGACTTATATAACAGAAGTCTTTGCCCCGGAGTAAAGTATCCCCTCGCTTTATTGAGCACCCCGAGCTTTTTGGATGCCAGCGTAGCTTTTCCCTCTAGGTGACATCGGAATTGGACGTCGTTGGAAATGTCGACTCCGAGGATCCCAATACTCCCTGACATGGTAAGAGCTGTGTCTTGGAACTTTGGAGCCACAGTAAATGGGGTTTTTTTAGCGGTAAACGCGCAAACTTGTGTCTTTGTGGGGTTGAACCTGACTAGGTTATCCCGACCCCATAACGAGACTCTAGATAAAGTGTTCTCGATGTCAGACACAAGTTTTCCGCGACTTTCCAGTACCACAGAGCGAGGGATATTAGCACGCACTATGAAAAACTTACGAGATAAAAGTGGGGGCTCTTACCCTGCACCGTTTTATACAGTGTGTGACCTTCATAACAACACTATTTTTAAGAGCTGAAAGTAAAGGTCCTAACGAACTGAAATGTAGCACGCAATGTATCGGTAATAAATTAAATTTCTCAATGTTAAAACAGCCACCTTGCAATGGAACTTTTGAGATAAAAGTTATTTACTAGTTTCAGTTTATTTACGCAAATAAAAAGATCATTGTGTTTGAATGCACATGGTATAGTCAATAATAAAAGTAGCTAAGTGAGTCCATAACAAATACAAATCGAAATACGCATGATCACAAAATTAATAATTTAAACTGATAGCTTCTTTGCTACCAAAGATTATTATATTTATTCTATTCTGAGATTGGGGATCAGGGTGCTTAGACGAGTTGCCGATCGCTAACGCTTAATCGTCAAACGTAAACGAACTGTCTTTGTCGCACTAATATAAAAGAGTGACAGAGAGGGAAAACTACGATACGCTATTAAGCGTTAGCGATTGGCAACTTGGCTAAGCATCCAGTTCCACGAATTTATTATCAACAAGTTTGTTGACATTATAATCGATTGTAGTAACCTGTCAGCTCATTGGGATAACCTTTCTGTTTTTTTTTTAGTGATTGTTCCGCTTTGTTGCTTGCCTAACTGTCATCCGCTTCCCGCACTTTTTCATTAATACTCGTATTCGTCTCTTGTGTGTTTGTTTGTTTGTGTTGTCCATAATTATTCATTATTCATATAATTATTCATATCATTTAATACGTATTTGTTTTAGGTTTCCAGCCTATCCTTCCACAAAACCAAAATTCTACCGAACATTCTCAAAAATTCTTCAATAGTCTTCAACTCGACATTGGCAAAATCCACTTTGCTACTATTGGCAAGGAGTGAAAGCCATGCATGCGGAAAAAAAAACCTGTCAGTTGTCATGCAGATCATCGATATCATCATTATTACAACGAGCTACAATACAAGTATAATAAGTTCCAGAGTCTAACTGCGTAATTTGTGTGATCCATTTCTATTGCTCTAATTGAGGAGTAATTACGCCTCATCTGACAAAAATAGAGCTACGAAAATAGATGTTCTAAGTACATTTACGTTTTATGTTTTGGGGTCGGCATTCAGACCTAGTCACGATTAACATCTTCTGCAATCGTATACGGTAAACGATAAGTAATAAAAGTGTGAGAATGACAGATTAGAACGAAAAGTCACGTGACCATTTCCGTACATTATTATGGTCACGTGACCTATCGCTTATTCGATTGCTGAATGGCATGTTAGACAGGCCTGCAATAGTTCTTATGTCTGTAAAAGTCGTATACCTGCGACCATAATAAAACATGGACGTCTAATGCCTGCTCAAAAATGCCCCTTAACACAATTGTTCAATTGTGCCAAGATGGGCAGGACATAGTGCTTTTCTTAACACCGCGCATATTTCGGCGCAACATCTTTGACAAATGTTTAATACAATTTTCATTACACTTGCTGTCTAAGCGCGCCATTGCTTGCGCGCGTAGCGGGAGTAATAGAAAAGTGATATTCCCTAGGGAGTAATAGAAATGTCAGTACGTCATTCAATAATATTATGTATTAAAACTTATTTTTTTGTCGGCAAGTGTGATGAAAAACATTGTATGCATCACGGTAGGTAAGGTTTCTTACCTCCCTTGATGCACAATGTACTAATAGCCAATCAACGGACCAATCACAACTATTTTTAAATGGCGGTTCAAGTTTTTAAAGGTTGATATTGAATTTAATTACCTTGATGAATTGAAAAACACATGTTAACTAAAATTCAGGACCGTTTTTGAAAGGCAATTTAGAATGGCATGCGGCTTCCATGTTTTTTTTGTTCTTAGGTCGTAGTGATCTGTGGTTTGAGCTATTGTTTCTAGCCAGCACGGAAATAAAATATTTTCATGCCAATGTGGCAGTTTTATTTGCTCTATTTGGCGCAGTGCTGTAGTCGAGATTGATACTGTTATATGCAGTTTTCAAAGTGGTTTTATTCTTGTATTAAAGAAATGAAACTGAAAACTACTATGACATTTACGTACACATTTTTTTCGTAGCATAAGTACAATGTAGGACAAGGTAATACTGATTAACTCACATAATTATACACTGCATTATATTCCCATTACGTTGCAGATGTTCTATTTTATGTTGTTGATGTAGAAACTGAAATTTACAAATCGCACGACAAAAGTTTATTCAGCCATGTATACGAATTCAAATAATGTATTGCAAAAACTAGACAAAATAAAAAACCTAATTTGCAATCCATGAAACATATTACAAATAAACACTAAGGTGCTTATGTTAGCCTCCATAGCCTAGTTGGTAGTGACCCTGTCTACGAAAGTGGAGGTTCCGGGTTCGAATCCCGGCGAGGGCATTATTTGTGTATTTATTTATCACAATTATTTGTTCCTTGGTCACGGCTGTCTATATATTTAAGTATCTATATGTATCTGTTTATTATATATGTCGTCGCCTGGTACCCTTAATTGAGCTTACCCACATCACAAGCCTTAATTGAGCTTACCGTGGGATAAGGTAGATTTGTGTAAATATGTCCAAGAATATTTATTTATTTATTATTTATGCAACATAGTTAATCTCCTTCCCTGTAGCACAACTGAAATATGTACAATATTACAGTATTAAAACTAAGTATGTATGTATAACTTAACGAAAGCCGACAAATGCATTTGAAATATTTTTTATTTAAACGTTTCAGTGTAACTACTACATACTATAACAATGTATATTAAGATGTAGTGAGAGCGAGAGGGGTAGAAAATAAATTTTCACATGTCACATAACTGTGCCGCGTGGTGACACTGGTGACGGCAGTAAGAATACATTTGTCACCACCCCAACTTTTCCTGCGGGTGTCGTAAGAGTCGACTAAGGGATTGAAGTGTCACTTACCATTAGTTATTTCATAAAAGATTGATGATGGGCAGCAGCGTCATCATAGTGGACACATTACTGCGATCGTCAATCCGCTTGCCCAGCGGGGCAATTATGGGCATTTACCTCCTAATGCGTCTATATGCATAGTTCATAGGACAGGCCTGGGTCAAATTCTTTTCGTCGTCTTATTTTGTGTCCCTAAAAAACGTGACGGAGTTGTTATTTTTGTATGAGATGATGTTTTGTTTAATTTCTCATGTATGGATTAAAATCTAGCGTGAAAAAGAAATACAACTGCACCGGATTTTTTCTATATACTGAGTCGAAACAGCAACTAGTTAAAAACGTGACATAGTGGTATAAAACAAGACAACGAAAAGAATTTAAACCCGCCTACGTCCAGCTATGGACTATCATAAGCTGATGATGTCACAAATGTATATAGGAAAAAACCCGTATTACATTTGCCAGGTCAAAAACCTCCACAAACACACTAATGTAGTTTTCCCAGACGGAACCAATGGTCGCGAATCGACATAGCGCTAAAATTAGGTCAGGCTACCGCCAGACTGTCTGGAAAAACCTAGAACCGGCCTGTCTAGGATTTATGGCCATTGTTGGCGCTTTGTTGTTATTTTTTACACGACTGCCAAAAGGAGAGTATATGTGTTCAGCCCCTATGTATGTTTCATATTTTCTTTAAACGCGCAGATCTTCACGACCACTTAACTGTTTTTAATAGTGTAAGGTATCATTTGAATCCTCGTGACGTCGCAGGTAACATAGGATATGTGACGTCACGTTAAAAACAATATGGCGGCCTAAAAATTAAATATTGTCTAACCCACAGAACTAAGATGACAAAGAATGATCGACAACGATTAAAAGCGTAACCAAAAACGAAACGCAAGTGTGTGCGTAAATTTGTCTATGTGTGGTCAGGAATAGGGTGGCATATTACAACAGAGCAATTATCTATCGATGTTTGACTGTTTTATCGACAACATGGTATTTTTTATCTTCGTTTTTTTGCTATAAGTTTTATAGTACAATGTGAATTGAGGGTGTCGAATTACAAATTGCAAACGTATGTGAACTTATTGTCTGGCCTATCCCTTAAATTTAACAGAAATAAAAAAAATCCTATACAATCAAAAAAATCTCACAAAACATAGTAAGGTACTTCAAGTTTGTTAAATACACATTAGTATTTAAAATCTGGGACTATGACGGCATTGTAATGTAATAAACTGATTAGGTATGTTTATCGAACGAATATCGATATTGGTAGTTCAACATTTAGTCAAGCTCTAGCGTAGCGTGACAATTTATATTTTTACACAAAATATCCTTTAATATTAACTATTGTGATAAATTATTGGCGCACAGTGATAGGACAACTAACAATGAATGCTAGAAAGTGGTAACTTACACGATTTATGCTACTAAATCGACAAAATATCGTTTGAAAACAATCAACCGGCAAATCATATTTACCTGTAAAACGATTGTTTGCCGTCATTTCTTCGGTGGGTAACAGGGCAATCCTTTACACTACACGATACCATATTGGTTTAATTATTTGTGTAAATTTACTTCTTACTAGAATTAAATATAAAATCACTTTTAAATAACAGTCTCCGTCGAGAAGGCTGATACGGCTGATATGTCACTTCGAAAGTAGGTACGTTTTTGGGATTGTTTTCTATCTCTTTTGCACTCGTGTAATAGTCATATGACTGGTGGCTTCCCTTTCACACGCTTCCTTTCTCTATTAAGCGCCAGCGCGGATTCTAACTTTATAGTCTAACCAAAAAAAAATAAATATGAAAGAAACCTATCGAGTTTGGTATCAAAATGAAGAGCTTCAAACAACGATTACTAACATGTATATAACTTATAGGTTTGTTACTTATTCTAGAACAGCCAGATTCATTAAAAAACAATTAAAGCGCAACGAATAATATGTCATCTAAATGCTATGATTTGGGTATCAAATTAAAGCATTTTGTATGCAGATTGTAAATATATATACAAGTTATATGTTTAAGAATATATTTGAAGAGAAAACTCGAAATGTTCTACATCGCACTATTGAAGTTTTTCTTCAATGCCTAAGCCGTGACAGGACTGTCACCGTTGACACATCTTCTTGAACGCTAAGTGTGTATGAAACAGATACATTGTATGTACGCGCTTGTGGTCAAGGGGTAAAATGCACGGCTGCTACGCAGCGGTCGTGGGTTCAATCCCCGGCTCGTAATCGATGATTTTTTCAAATCAAACTTGTAGGTATACGACATATCGTTTGATAAAACAGTACCAGTCAAAAGTTTAAGTTCTCTCCATGATTTCGATACAAAATAGACTATCGGGCGATGTCTTTTTTTCAGTGTTAACAGTAAAATTTCATAAGCTAGTTAATATTAATTTCCCATATTGAAATAACAATAACAACAATTAACTGAACAATTTTAAACATTGGAACCGATAATAATTCATAGGCAAGTGAAGTTGTCATATTTTGATGATGACATGACTACCAAAAGCTGCCACAGCTGCCTCAGTTGTCCGAACTGTTCAAAAGTAACGGTTAATTAATAAGAAATAGCTCAATAATCAGTCATAATTATATTAGTTGGAAACAAGTGTCGACTTAAATGCTGGAAAAATGATAGCCCACACAGCCGAATTCGTATCAAAATCGTGGTGCGAACTTAAAATTTTGTTCAGTACTGTATACACAGTGCTTTATGGTGAAGGAAATTATCGTGAGGGAACTTGCATACATCTGCAAAGAAATTCAAGGATGTATGAGAAGTTCCCAGCAAGTATTGGGCCAGCGTTGCGGACAATTGCCAGAATACAATAGGTATTAAAAAAAGAACGTACAATATGATTCGCATATCAGAGGTATGTCCCTAGAATACAATCACAACAGCAATTGTGGCCAAATAATATTGCTATACGTGTAACATGCGCATAAAATTTAAAACTTGAAATATCTTAACATTAAATGTCTCGTATCATGTACGAGACATTTAATGTGGGCCGGTTTTTTTCATCCAAAATAATATGAGCCTACAATTTTTGTTAAATGTCAAATTAGTAATTAGGCACATGATAGGGTACAACAACGTCACTAGAAAACGAGCTTAGTCAGACATTATGGTGCTGGAGAGGAACACTAAAGGGGTGGCAAAGTTTTGACCGTTCTGCCGTTGGCTTTTCAGATCAGGGTCGGGTTTGGCCTTTACATTTGCGCAGGGGAGTTGGTATGAATGAAGGTTGGTTTGCCTGGAAACTTGAGTCTCACGCTGCTCGCAGGCAAGCGCGCTGGGTAGCCGCGCTCCAGGCCTTCGGTTCGGCCCTACGCGGATCACGGCTTTCAGCCTCCGCACTTTCTCGAAACGATTTTTCGGGCCTGCCGCCCTGAGATTCATTTTAAAAAGCTACACTTTTCCATTGAATAGCGAAGGAGCGCTGGGCTCTGGTAGCTTGGCCTTCGGCCTTGCAAGCTGGTGCCCCTTTAGAGGACACTTCGAGCCTTCGGCCCTACGCGGAGCTCGGTTTACAGCCTTCGCAGGTTGTGGAGACGATCGTCGGATCTACGGATCTCCGATTCGTTTTCATGTTACACTATTCCATCACGTACTCGTAGTGTGGTAGCGCTGGGCTCTGGTTTCGATTGTTAAGGCAGTTAAGAAGGACGGTTGTACCACTTGGGCTCGCTCGTCGGGCCTCCGACCATTGGGCTCGCGCTTGAAGCACCCCGATAGTTATGGTCCAGGCCTTCGGCCCTTCTTCGGCCTTCATCATCATCATCATCATATCAGCCGAAAGACGTCCACTGCTGAACATAGGCCTCCCCCAAAGATTGCCACTTTAAATTCGTCCGGCCTCACTCATCGGCCTTACTTTAAATTTATTCCAAGTGACACTTGGGCTCTCTAAGTTAAAGTCTGTGCCTCTGGCTCCGGTGGTCCGGGCCAGGGGCTCGGCTTTTGGCGTCACAAACCAGTGCCTCTCTGAGGAACGATTCGTTGTCGAATCGGTCGTCGTATCCATTTTAACGTTACACTATTCCGTCGGCTGATATGGTAGTGCTGGGCTTCGGCGGCTCGACCTTCCGCCTCGCGAACTTTAAGTCTTCGCTGGAGTTCGAAGCGAACCGTTGCACGTTGGGCCCTCCGGTTCGATGATGCTGATAGATGCTGAGGTATTCGAGAAGCATGGTAGTTCAATTTTCTTGCAGCTCGGCCTTCGGCCTCGCTTTAAATTTGCAAGCGACATACTTGGGCCCTCGAAGTGAAGGTTCGGGCCTCTACGAGCTCAGTTTTCGTCCTCCCACCCTAAAGCTCGCCCTGCGGACTCCATCAACATATAGATTTACACTGGTTCCAGTTATGTTCCGGTCCCCAAAATTAGCGGGATGGGAACTCTTCGGGCCCCCGGAGCGAAGCTTCAGCCCTCTGCGAAGTCGGTTTTTAAAATTTTATCCAACTTCAAGGAATCTTCAGATTCACTAAAAGGTTTCAAATAAATAAAATAATTAAAAAATTAAAAAACCCGACTGCCGTTTTAAGCGAACTGAAAAGTAACAAATAATTATTTTTTCAGGTTCATTATTGTGAGCGTATCTACATAAGTATAGGCGTTTGTCTTATTACTTACAATATTTTGTTTCGATTGCAGTCGGGGAACCTTTCATTACGGAAAATATAAATATTATGGAGGTTCCCCGACTGCAATTGAAACAAAATATTGTAAGTAATAAGACAAACGCCTATACTTATGTAGATACGCTCACAATAATGAACCTGAAAAAATAATTATTTGTTACTTTTCAGTTCGCTTAAAACGGCAGTCGGGTTTTTTAATTTTTTAATTATTTTATTTTTTCAACATTCAGCAGTATAAAACAGTACCTGCAGTCAACTGAAACAGTAATTTATAATGCATAATTGCATATATTCAGAAAGCACGCTTTAATAGGGTAAACGTATACAAAGAAGGTGGCACTTTTTTGCACATGTGCAGGAATGAATTGTAGTATTGTCAAACGGGAATCAGAAAGGGATTTGAAAGAACTGTTGACACAACAAATGATACAACATTTACCGAGGAAAGAGTTGTTTATAGATGTAGTGAGTGATTAATTTAATATATTGTCTGTACCTAAGTTTCGGCACTTAAACTATGAATATACGAATATAACTATGAATATATACTAGATTGACTTATACACTGTTGTGTCAATAGTACTTTCGAATCCCATTCTAATCGCGGTTTGATAATACTTTTCTGCACGGCGTAATTGGTACTATCGAGATTGTATTTTATTCCTCGCATAATGCATTGTAGGATATAGTATGATATTCATAAATAGACTATAATGATACCACAAAGTGTATCGGCAATTTAAAAAGCCTATATTTCAACACGTCATTATACATTTCGCAGTAGTACAAACCATGCTGAAAATCACTATGAAAATGAATTCCTGCACATGTGCGAAAAATTTTACCTTCTGCACATAAGCTTATACACATTGAATGCCGCAAAATACCTGAGACTATCAATGTACCGAGGAGAAGTTTTATAAGTTGCGAAACATCTATACAAATAGGGGCATTTCCCCCCCCCCCCCCCCCACACTGGAATCATACGTACGACATAAGACATTTATTCGTGGTATAGGTTTACAACAATAGTTAGCCTGGTTCCTGCACTAGGCAAAGCCTGTACTGCAGGTAACCAAAATTCGGAAAATTTACTTAAAATCATGTACGCTTAGTTGCTGTTTTAAGTATAAAATACTATCATAATAATATCTAGCTACTACGACTAGGTAAATGTTAGTGTTGCTACAAGATAGTAAATTTTTTTTTTTTTTTTTCTTTTAACTCAGACAATGTTTCCACTGTATTTACTTTTGCTGTTCTGTAATGTGTGCTTTATGTGAATAAAAATGTATTCTATTCTTCTTCTTCTATTCTATATCATGTCAATGTTCTCCCCTAAACAATTTACATTTCTCACCACCCCAACTCCTCCTGCGGGTGTCGTAAGAGCCGAGTAAGGGATTGAAGTGTCACTGACCATCCTACAAGATTGATGATGGGCAGCAGCGTCATCATAGTGGACACATTACTGCGATCGCCAATCCGCTTGCCCAGCGTGGCGATTATGGGCATTTACCTCCTAATGCGTCTATACGCATAGTTAATAGGAGAGGCCTACGTCCAGTAGTGGACTAACATAGGCTGATGATGATGATGATGATGATGATGTTATGCACTGTGTCATGACCTGGTAACAGTAGGTATAATTTGCTTTGTTGTTATTATTAGATATATTATCTGCTGTTTATAGGGCGTTATGACGTTTTGATCTTGCCCTCATATCATAAGTATACAGGGTGTTTTTTATATCATTAGCCATATTGCAATATGTGTTGGGTAAAGGCGTAAAAAAATATTTGGTAAAATAAAAATAATCCATTTTTCATTATCCTTTTTGTTATAGATTTTTTTTTAAATCCCATTATCTAACGAATGTTTGGTCACTATGATCACTTGCTTACTTTGCGTACTGCCCCACGATCTCATAACTGCCAAATCAGATTGGAAAGGGTGTTTGAGTTTGCAACTTTAATTAACCCGCATAAGGTAACTAATTCAATGCGTTATAACGTACGTAACAAGTTTCCTACGCGTGGTGGGGAATGGAGGTGGAGCTTAACTTGCAGGTAAATCCCACGAGACAGCATTATCAGTCTATCGCATACAGTACTAATAATGAGGGTATTTTGAGTTGCGCGCCGATCTGAGGGTAGTTTGACTCGAGCGCGTTCACGCAAGCGCACTCCTTCTTTGTTTACAGAGTGCTGTACAAATGGCACATGCCATCTTGCGATCAGCCGAGCCAGCATAATTTGACCTCAAGAACGGAGTAACTTAAATGTTCCGTCATACAAACGCGTACTGGTTTACCTCAGATATCGATTCTAATGCACTCTCTAAGCAAATTGAATTGTTGATGACGACGAGCAGGTACAGGTAGGTATGCGCTTGGGCAGTTTTATTCAAATAACAATCGTGTGTGCATGTAGTTAGGACATTTTATTCATTGTTTAGTGCCGATGGTGGGGTGAGTGACGTCGGCTGATCGGTGCTTGTAATGAACTCCTGATTGGCTAAGACTTGACTACAAACCTGCTACCCTTTTGTCTACCATCGAATCGCCTTGTGACCACAAATTATGTTTTGCCGGATAAAAAACGGGAAAAAAAAACTAAAAAAATGTGTCACTTTTTTTTTCAAAAATGTTGTGTACTGGTGATTGCGAATGACATATCCAAATTTGGCTAACGACATAACAAACACCCTGTATTTAATATATAAACATTGATAAAACAGTAGGTTAATTACTAGTACACGAATCCATGTAACTAAATACAGGTCATAATTATCATATCACACATAATTATCAAATCAATGTACCTATGTCCTACTTATATAACAGGAAGGGTTAACTAGCATAGCCAGCGTTTCAATAAGAAGTCAGTTTTAATCCAGATGTTGCTCAGAGTTTCTTAAAACGTATAATAATGATATAATATCAGTTCAGTTCAGTTCATTTATTGGTAAAAATACATTTACAAGTTATATCAAAATATTATACGTTTTAAGAAACATACGGAGAACAAACATACTATGTTGATTTAAACTTTCACGATTATCATTCATATTTTAAAAACAAATGGGTCTTAATCGCGTGAACTTACGTTTATTTATATCCTGACGCTTCGTTTGTATAGGTAATGGAAATAAATACTTGTGTAAAAATTCCTCGATGTTGCATCCTGACTTATTCCAAACTGGAAAACCATGCCTCGAATAATATTTCCGATTGTAAATCTGGCCTACTACCCTGAAAATCGAAATTCGTAAATTTCGAGGATTTTTCTCTGTCACTCAAACGAAGGCGTCATTAGAGTGAGAGAGACAAATCCTCGAAATTTACGAATTTCGTTTTTCGCGGTAGGGCCGCTATGCGGTTTCCGTTTGAAGCTAGTTCATCATCATCAACAGCCTGTGATAGTCCACTGCTGGACGTAGGCCTCTTCTATTAACTATGCGTATGGCATTAGGAGATAATTGCCCATAATCGCCACGCTGGGCAAGCGGATTGGCGATCGCAGTAATGTGTCCACTATGATGACGCTGCTGCCCATCATCAGTCTTTCATCAAATAATGGTCAGTGACACTTCAATCCCTTAGTCGACTCTTACGACACCCGCAGGAGGAGTTCGGGTGGTGACAAATGTATTCTTACTGCCGTCACCACACGGCAAGCTAGTTACAGTCAGCTATATTGGAACTCAAGGCATCGGGACTACGTCAAAGTGATGTTATAAATCCGAATGTAAGAAATCTCTCACTAAATTTTGTCTATTTTGATTTGGACATGGTTGTAGAGCCTAAAGCTCCGATTGGTTGAGTGTGCCATGAATATTTTGTTTAGTTTCCGTGTATATCATATAATATGTGGAAAAGGATAATTTGTAACAATCTTTTGTGGCACTTGTAATTTTAAAGGCCTTACCCTTAACCCTTGCCATGCATATGCCTTTTCAGTAAGTTTTAGTTTCTGCGTGTATTACTTTTTATTGATAACAACGAGATACACATTAAAGTAGTAAATAACACAGATTCTGATATTTCTAACCCCTGAACTCATGTGACTTTATTATTATTTAAAAATACTCCTGAAAGAACAATCAGTGACAGTAATAATCTTAGTATGCCTAATTATGGTTTGTGTTTATCAGTTACGTTTTGACAAGTATGCAAATGCAAATGTGTCATTGTGCACAATGAAAGGTAAAATTGGAACCATAATAAGCTACTACAATAATTGGAACTATACTTAGAACTATTTAATATAACCTAAACCGTGTGATGATTCTGCAAAATGTTACAAAGCAACGTTTATATTTATTTAAACTTTCACGATTATCACTCATATTATATCGACAAATGGGGTCTTAATCGCGTAAACATCGTTTAATATTTTAATTATTTTTGTGGTGAGTCTGCCTGCGACCTCTTTTTTTGTGTGTAATTTTTTTTTTTCATGTGCGCTAGGATAATATTTGTCTTTCTCGTAAAAATAAAACCAAACTTTGTTTTAAAGTTGTAAAATATGAGAAGCGAACACTTTTATATTGCCGTATAAGGTAAAGCACTCCTGAAAGCTTTAAATAAGGTAATACAAAACTTACCGTATCATTCCGAAGCACAAAGAGCGTACAAACACGTTTCGAACTACCCCGGCTTATGCCACGCCGAATCGAACCTTATGCCCCGTTGCCACATGTGTTAAAATCCCCCACAGCGTGGACACAACACTAGCACTTGTTTATGAGTCGCATTTTTTTTTAATTTTTGTTTATGCGGAACTGTGGCGCGCGGGTGCGGTCGGGTAGCTTTGGCCGCGGACTAGGGGTACTGGTCGTTAGGGAGGGGGTGACGTTGGCGATAGAACGGCTGTCGATAAACTGAAATAAACGTAAGTTAATAAAAAAAATCTGTCAAGTAAATACTTGCACAGTCGTCATCAGAATATCGTAGCGTCCGGAGCTTTCAAAAATATTTGAATATGCCTTTATTGCCATAACGATAGAGGCGTGTCTAGATATTTTTGAGTGCTCCGGACGCTATGATATATCTGATGGCGGCTGTAACTGTAATGAAAGTGACCATTTCATTGGCAGATAATTACTTATGACAGAAATGGTAAATTATATCTAGAAGATACGGTATTAATTCACGTTTAATTAAATTACAGTTAATTTTACACCATTCATAATCAGTTTCCTCATTGGTGTAGGTATAATTTATATGATTCACACTTCATGATGTCATTCACATTTTAAAAACACAAATATCAAGACTTTTTAATGCGTCACTTCATTTATTCCAAAAACGTCTGTAGGTGATAATTGTGCTCATACCATTTGAGACTAAAATTAATTTAAATATTTACACCTTTTATAATAATTTTATTACTATTAAAACAAAAATTGTTTGAACCTAATCTGATACATAACTTGTAAAGAAACCCGTTAAATGCCTTGACTTCTTAATTGATTTAGATTTTGTTGTTTTTGATGATGATATTTTTAATGATTATTGTATAACAAACTTTTAAAAAATTAAAAACTTTTTAAATTGAGGTTCATTTTAAAAAACATTTAAAAACTTTCAGTTATAGGATAGGATATTATTATTATATTTAACCAAATTTAAGGCATTTTATTAAGAAATCTAATTAATAACAATCCTGTAACTGCACTAGAAGGAACATCACGAAAATGCAAGAATGTTTTATCGTTAACGCTATCGATGTCGACAACGGAACATCACTATAGATGTACCGCACTTGCGCACTGCCGGCAGACGTAGCACACCGCTTTCCCCACGTTTCCTTGTAAATATTACATTTACAATAAACTGTTGGGTACCACTGAACTCCGAATTTTCTTGGTCTCTCCGTTAGAATACTAGAAGAAAAGATGCTGTAGTTTGGGTTGTGTTGTATTGCGAAGTGAATGTTTGTAAAAAAATGGAAATTCACATACATCTTAATGATTCTTAATTTTTATTTTTCCTATTTTAGACAATTAGTAGAAATAAACTTATATAAATGTACGTGATTAAGTTCTGTTCCTTTTTAAAATCGAATGAATATTTTAAAATTTCGGAAAAGTCCTGAAAAATTTCACAAAATTACTCGAGTTATTATTTCCTAGAAAAATGTACATTTTCTAAAAACAAGCAACCAAGAAAAGGAAATAATAGTGACTAATAATTTACTTTGTAGGATAAAATGTCTGTGAACTGATATAGGTACCGATGATTTATGATAAGATGTTTGAATAAATCAAGATAAACCTTTACGCTTACAATCATAATAAGGCATATACCTAATTATAATCAACGCAGTTAACAGAAATACTTAATGATAAGTTGTATTCTAAAATATATCAAAGGAAAAAAAATAAGCACCCACAGTACGCTGACTCAACGCAAAAGTGATTGCTCGCTTTATTCTAAGAAGACAGTATGAATGTTACAAGCCCATTAAATCGTTACTACTCTTTTACTCTTAGCATAAAAATAAAAGACGCAAACTGGTCAATAAACGACGTTTTTAGAGCGGAGTTTGTCTTCCTTATTTGAGCATATGTTTTGCAAATGATCAGAGAATCTATCAATATTGGAAAATGTTCTATACTAGGTATAGGAGTTGAGGTGAATGATTACACACACAGACAAATGAAGTACTAATTGCAAAAAATGTAGTGATAGAATGAATGACTTGCGTCAAAATATTGAAGCAAATCCCTTGATCAAACTTTTTGCTCAATCTTACAGCTGCGAATGGGTTTGCTGTCAGTACGAAAAAAGAAGACTAATTTCCAATTTGCCGTGTGTTTACATGACGTGTTGATGTGTGCGTGCGTGCTCAACTCTCGTGGAACTATCTACATTGTGAGAAATTGGATAGAAGAAACATTTTATTAAGAAAGCAGTAGTGATGAGAAATAATGTATTTATGTACTATGTAAATGCTTTATCGTACACAAAACATAGGTTATAAAAATATACACATAAACATAACAATTTCTTCCCGTTAACCTTTCAGCAAGAGTGGACTATATGAAACAAGAGATAAAAATACAAACATGACTGTGTACATAACAGTGGTGAACAAAATTTAATGGTACCAAAATAATTGTAGTATACACAGCCATGTATAGGAAGAGATACTTAAACATATTTTTTTATTGTTTGTTGATCAAAAAGCTCAAAGCAGGAGCTACTCCACTAAATAAGATTCAAAATGTTGGGAAGACATTCCAGGTCTTCACTTTCGAACGTGGTCGAGACAAATCTGATTCAAGCATACTATACAGAGTATACAGTGTGTTGACATCATGCAGGCTTTTATTGAAACCGAGGATTGAGATGCAGACTCTTAGCCAAACAGTGAGCATTATTTCATTAAAATGGCACACAAGTGCGAAAATAATAATAATAATAATAAAATTTTATTTCAGACAGAGTCCATACAGTTTTTTAACTTATCACTAATTAAACTTAACTATCTATGTTAATATTAAAATAAGACAAAGCACACAAACAAATAATCAAGTTTTGACAACATGCAAGGACGTCCACCTGGCTAACATAGGGCTGTCAAAGCGGTTAGCGAACACATTCAGAATGCGGTTGGGACTGCCGCGCAAACGAAACAGGAGCGAGGCACATCTTTTTCTCATGATGGCCGCAAAACCATCAATTCGCGCGTCGGCAAACATGCCAGACGCACTACAAAATCGCGGCAGTCCCATCAGCACCCGGAACGCGTTATTATATTGGACCCGAAGGTCATTGTACGCCCTCTGCGTGTAATTGACCCACAGGCTGCATGAGTAAAATGAAACACAGAAGGCTTTGAACAGGGTAACTTTAACTTCTTCTGTGCATCGAGCAAACCTGCGTGCCAACATGTTACATCGAACGGCCAACGACCTCCGCTCCCTCTCTATATCCATGTTGTCTTTTAAGTCCTCGGTGACCCAGTGACCCAAATACTTGAACTGGCTAACTTGCTTCAAGGGAACACCTGCTAAAGTGATAGGTGGTATGGCGTAAGATTTGGTACCAGCCTTGAAAACCATCAGTTCACTTTTGTTCCCGTTATATTTGAGTCCATGAGTCACCGCGTAACTTTCACAAATGGCCAAAAGACGCTTGAGGGCTCCAGTCGAAGGGCTCAGCAGCACCATGTCATCAGCGTAACTAATGTTGTTAACACTAACTCCATTAACATGACATCCGACATTAGTCCTGCTAAGCCTCTCGACTAGCCCATTCATATACAGGTTAAAGAGTCGAGGTGAGGTAAGCCCCCCCTGCCTCACCCCACACTCCAACCTGTATTCATCAGACAAACACCCATTCCACTTCACAAAATTAATCTGGTGGTTATACCAATATCTCATGAGAGATGTGATTTCATTGGGTATTGTCGTCTCATTCTTTATCTTCTCCCACAGCACATCGTAATGTACAAGGTCGAAAGCCTTCGACAGATCCAGGTAACAGGCGAAAACCGGTGTTCTTCCTTTTGTATAGTATTGGACAGTCTGTTTAAGGCTCAGAATAGCACTTTCCGTAGATAGCCCCGGCCTAAACCCAAACTGGGCATCATTAAGAACGAGGTGTCTATCTACATGATCATTCAACAAACTGTCCAATACCTTGGCTAAAATAGTTGCTAATGATATAGGCCTATAATTTGACAGTTTGGAAGCATCACCGGTCTTGTTTTTCGCAACTGGGACCACAATGGTGCGCATAAGGTCATCTGGTAAATACGAATGCTTTATACACAAGGTATAAAACATTGCCAGGATCCTCGGCAAATGCGCACCAGCATATTGCAGGTGTTCAATACTGAGACCGTCATGCCCCGGTGACTTACCCCTAACCATATTTTTAATTACGGCTGAAACTTGCCTCGCAGTTATGATAAGGGTCTCCTCCAGTGCACCGGTCCCAGCATTAAGCCCCCGCGAGGGAGGCCCCAGCGGCGACTCAACCCTGAAATGCCGCCGAAACGCGTTGGCAATGTCTTTAGGGTTACACACACCAGCGACGAAAAACATGATATTTGAAACCAGAGGCGATGTTTTATAACACGACCGATAGGGAGTATTTAAATCGACAAGAGTTACGAATTTCGTTTCTGCACGTGTCTCGTACGACGTTTTTTTAGTGCAGATGGCCCTCTGAAGTTTTGGACCTGAAAATTACACATTTCTCGCACTAGAGCAAAAAAAGGCACCATCTGTACTAAAAAATATAATTTCAAGGGTAATCAATTTTCAGTGAGAAGCATTGTACTTCAAAATGAATCGCTTTAATCAGTGCTTCACAATGACATTTTGCAGCTTCTCGCAGCGTTTGACAACTAAGCAGAACACGCGTTACATTGATCGTTTAAAGGAAATAAAATTAATTTTAGAGTTGATTTAAATATTTGTCAAATGTTAATACTTGAAAATGATTGCCATTATTACCCATTTTGGTAAAAGCCTGGGTCATGGTAACACACTGTATAAGAAATACCCTAATAATGCCTACATATTTAATAACCACCAACATGTTTACTACTTTGCAGTTTAACAATACCAAATTTTCTGTTGTAGGTTGTAGACACATTTTTGTATTCGCTCTTGAATATAATACAGCATCCGAATTCCGAACTGTTTTTATTATAGGAAAGACTACCTATAGTTCGAGAAATATAAATTGAATGTTTATTATAACTATAATGTAGGTAGAAAGTTACCAATTTATATTTCACGAACTATACCTAAGTATACTGGGTGAAAGCTTCTACAAGATACAAAAGCATATTTTCTGGGTGTACCTACTCATGATTACAGCTAACTTTTACTATGGGACAATTTTTGAAAAAGTTATCACAAAATCTCCATACAAATTGTGAAGCCAGCTGTCGCTAGTTACAATGCAATTATTCATACTAGTCTTTCAAATGTGTACATATGAATACCCTAGACTGTAGTCTTTATATTTTTTCTGCCAATTTGATATAAGTCCCATAGTAAAAGTGATCCAGAAAATATAATTTTGTATGATGCAAAAGATTTCACCCTGTATGTGTCCCAGTAAATAAAAAGCATATTATACATATCTAACACGTGTTTTGTGTAACCTGCCATCCGAGTGCCATTGTTGTTTTCTTCCCTAGGGAGCGTCACTCGGGGAAAAAACGGAAAAATCCATTCCTACGTCCTTACTATGAACTGGCGGGGTGATCTAAATGTATTGACTGTGTAACCCATTTTCTATGCCTCTTACTCATACAACAAGCGAGTATCGCCTTTACTACCATTACGGTTAGCATTATGAAGGGTCCGTAGAAAAAACATGTCTAGTCAATTCCAAATTCAGAAGGAAAAACAACCTTAGTTTTAAAGGAACAAGGTACAAATTTACCCCGAGTTTCATAAGGATTAGACAGTTATGTTCTTTCCGTGGACCCTTCATATGATTACAGTGACAGTACCATGCGGGGAGATAGACTATCTATCCCTCTTTTATTAACATAGTTGGTAATAGTTGGCAAGTCTGCGGTGATATGGTGTTGCACCAATCTTGTGCTAAGTCGAATCTACATCATTGTGCCTAATGTAACCGTTTTTTCATAAGCAAGGTTGGCGTCGTAAGTTTCGTAACATATAGGGCGCCCCAAAAGTATGCGACGTGAAGGGAAAGTTCCTTGAATACAGTAGATCCTTGTTTGCTCATAGAAGATCTTATGTTATTTTTAAAAGTTGGTAATTCTGTATTCACAGATTTCCTGAAAAATATCTTGGTAAATTGAACACTATATTAATTAATCAACAATCGCGTGTATACGACACAAGGGTTTAAGCGGGACTGCCGGGGCTGCGTCCTGCCTACAACATGGCGGGGAATCGGAATTTGGCTAGTCAGCTCATATCACGGTGCACATGCACTAACATATGACCTGACGTAGCCAATGTCCCTATAAATCAGAAAATAAATTACCTACTCAAACGCGAACAGCTCATGGTAAGGACACCAAAGCGATCAAATCGTTTTCCTTCGGAATAATATAAAATGTTCCTGAAATTTCTAGAAGTTGAAGGATTTTCATAATGTTATTTTAGCTTTTATTGCTGAAGAAATGCTTTGAAATTTTGGATCCGCGCCTGATCGACACTACACAAAATCTAAAGTACGTGCCTAAGGCTTTCCGGGATGTTGCGTGACTCGATCCTCGACGCACTATCGACTTCGGCAAGAAGCCAACTGGCATCCCCTTGCGTTTTTGAACTTACTTACTCTTGAAGTAAAACTATCTGAAACAGATTAAATCGCGCATATTAATTCTCCATCAAAATACTCCATAAAAAATAAAAAAGATAAGTACAAAACTACCCACAAAGAAACCACGGGCAATAATTTTTAAAGGTGGATGTGAGTAGGTACTAGGGTGTCCCTTATTTTACGAATTTTAGAAATTAATAACGCATACCCCCTAAAATAATTACCCTAAATCGACTATTTTAACCCCAAAGCAATCTGAAAAAAAAATCAGCTCATTCCTGTAACAGGAACCCGTGCCGACTTTCATCTGAAATTCCCATACAAATAACTATGAAAAAAATTAGTCAGACAGTAAGTTGATAATAATGTATTATTTTTCTGTTCTCATCAAGTTAATTTTATGATAAAATGTTTATAAGACAGTAGTAGGTATAAGTTAATGCCATAGAAAAAAATAGAATAAACGAAAAAAAATTTGGTCATTTTCATACATTGTATAGGTAAATGGCATGAAAGTCGGCACGGGTTGCAGTTGCAGAAATGAACTGAATTTTTTTTTCAGTGTGTTTTGAGGTAAAAGAAACCGATTTAGGGGATATGCGTTATTAATTTCTAAAACTCGTAAAATAGTGAGTACATACTAAGTTTGTAAATTAATCTAGTTATTCATTACAACTATTACAAGTATTTTCAAAGTGCAAACAAGAAACAAAATAAATAATCTACGCCAGTTCTATTCCTACACCACTGACCTGAGAAGAAATCCCTTCCTTGGACGTCCTGCACTCCGTTTGCACTCGAGCACTTTTCGACCCCATCGGCCATTTGCTCTGCTCGCTTGCTCAGCCTGCTAATTCTTCATCTACGGATCTCCTCATTTCTGATTCGATTATGTAGAGAAACCCCGAGCATAGCCCTCTCAAATTCTCTATAGCGTCCTCGTTGAGTGTCCTCATATAAAAATTAGTAGGTACAAAAGGTATTAATTTATCGAACGGGGTTTATTCACGTAAGAATATGCTTCGAAAATTAGCATTGAATTTGGATATAGTCGTGTACTTAGTTTCATTGTTGACGCCTACATACGAAGCTTGCCAGAATGCAACAGTATTCACATTGTCAAGTTGTATCTTGGCAGCAGACTAGCTGAATGCAGATTGCAAAGCTAAAAATTGATTATCAGAATTATAGTTTATTTATTTATTTAGCTATTAAGGACATAAACAGCGATTACAAATTACTTAATCTATGAACATAAACATTAAACAAAGCCAATTAAAGATATCCACAACTTGACAGTTGAAGTACCTACCTACAATTGCGTACATGCAAACCGCAAGTCAAGTGGGTTGTTGAGATATTTTTGAACACCGTTGCCGTTGCCGTGTAGCATGTAATCCAACTCTTCCCGCGGGAGTCGTAAAAGTCGACTAAGGGATTGAAGTGTCACTGACCATTCTTTGATTTGATTGATAACGGGCAGCAGCGTCATCATAGTGGACACATTACTGCGAATCCGCTTGCCCAGCGTGATGATTACGGGCATTTACCTCCTAATGCTTCTATACGCATAGTTAGTAGGAGAGGTCTACGTCCAGCAGTGGACTGAGATAGGCTGATGATGTGTTGCCGTTCCGATTAATCTGACATCGACAGTACAAAGAGACAGGCCTTCTACCGGGAACTAGGAAATTTGTAAATTTTAAGAATTTGTCTCTGACACTCTGACGAAAGCGCCATTAGAGTGACAGAGATCCCCGTAATTTGCGGATTTCAGGATGCTTAGCCACGTTGCCAATCGCTAACGCTTAGTAACGTATCGTAGTTTTCCCTCTCTGTCACTCTTTCATATTAGTGCGACAAAGACAGTCAGCTGCCTTCCGATTACGATTGACGATTAAGCGTTAGCGATTGGCAACTTGTCTAAGCACTCAGAGCTCGCGTTCGGTAGACCCTCGAATTTTTTTTTAGGCTTGCAGTACATTTACACTACATAACAGATAACGTCACGTAACGTGTTATTTACGGTTTAGTTTAGCCAGCGGTTTTCCCCTCGCATCCCCGATCGCCGCGGGGCAGTCATCGGTTCAGCGGACCGCGGGTCCCTATCTCGCTCTAGTTCCCGTCTATTTATAATATTAAACGCAATACCTGGAAATATAATGTACCTACACGTTGTCCAATCGCTATCCGATATATCAAAGCGTCTGAAGTGTTCAAAAATATCGGAACACGCCTGTATTGCCACAACTATAGAGGCGTGTTCAGATGTTTTTGAGCGCTACGATATATTTGATTGTGACTGTAGGATAGCTCAAAGAGTTGCCCTTAAAAGGTAGTGGGTGAGCACATTTCACGCAGAACTGATGGCCGGTGGGGCAAAAAGGTTCTTGAGTGGCGATCACGCACCGTTATGCCACGGCTACATTGGTCTAAGGCGAGGGGCCGCACATAGTGTGCCACTAAGAGGGATAGACATAGTCACTTACTACTAAGACGAAAGTGCCACACAGGCACTTAGTGACGTATTCAACGCATTTGTCTGGCACTTACATTTAGCATCTAATGCACACACACACAAAAAATAGTGGCACAGTGATAAGGACGGACGATTATCGTTCCTTTTCACTTCCACTAGTAAAAAGTTTCATAAGACCATCCCTTTCGTTCTTGCTATTATTATAACGTTGTCAAATCCATATTAATCCTACATTCATGGTCTAAGGCGACCGGCTTAGCGGAAAACCATACGTGCTCACTTTCGCACCCATATCGGCATCCCGCTCCAACTCATGGATTCGCTCGCCGCTGGTCGCTTAGTTTATTACTAGTTTTTTTTAACCTCCTGACTAGGAAGAGACGTCGGCTTAAATTATTACGTATACCTATATTTTTACGCAACCTTTGTTATCAAAAGTAAACTTATGTGTAAATATAATTCTGAAGTTATTTTCCTATTTAATTATCTTAAAAACTGTTTTTAAATAAATTTCCTATTTATTTAAAAACAGTTTTTAAATTATACATTATAATAGGGATAAAACAATATAAGTACACATGCTATTTTTTATGAACGAATGACCATTTGAACATGTTATAATTATTTATTTCATAATCGTTTCTAAAAAAAATTAACCGCATTCTTTTCAATATCGCATAATACTCGTAAGATTTTAAATGCCATCTGTTGAAAAAGTTTAACATCACTCGCTTACTTAGCTTAGTCTGCGAACCAACAAAATGGAAGGCAGAACTAATATTTCAGGTCCTGTGTCAAAAGTATCATGCTTAAAGTACAGATGGCGTTAGCAGTTCTATAAAAACTTTGATAAGATAAATTAAAACAGATTTTTTTACTAATTTTAAATTAGAACTAATAATGTACATTTTGTAAAGTATCATTCTAGATTAAATTATTGTTAAGGTACAAAGAAACATTAAAAAGATATCGCACAAAGCAGAGCAAATCTAAAAAATTAAGGAAGCAAGTTTTCGTAAGTCTTATTTTATTAGTTTTTTAAACAATACTGGTTAGTCAGTTTTGAAAGCAACATTACAGAAATATTTTCTTCATTGCAAACCTTTCCTTTATCTCACAATATTGAGGTATTTTCCATGGCTTTACTGACTCGTAAAACCCCATCGCTAATAAAGGCATGCCAACATGCTTCCGAGTAATGACGCATAAAAGAAAATGGGTTGAATTTTCCTGGCTTTTGATATGGGATATTACTTTGTGATGATTTTAAGATATTTGCCAGATTCGCTCGGCAAGTCTCTTTGTTTTGATTCTGCACACCTTACATGCAAATCTACGTTTTATTCATATCTAGGGTTTAGAAAGAGGAGGCGTTTGGCGTGAAGCACACTCATACATTTTACGTGCCTTCAATTTACGTACAAACTCTATACACTAAACTTGTGCAGAAGTTTTTTAGACTGGTTACAATCGATTTATAAAATAGTAAAGTAGTAAGTAACTCATTGTCTGTTAAAATAAAAGGTACATAACGAGTGCGAGAAAAATGAAGTTCGGAATGGATTAATTTTGTAATTAGCAGTATAAGATTTTTTATAGTCCAAAATAAAGATTTTTTTTATATTTGATCGACACGAGTTAAGAATTTCGCTTTCGCACGTGTAGGTATCGTACTAGGTTTTTCAGTAGGAGTTACCCAATGCCTATCGATTGCAGTATTGTGTCCATTACGATGCTACTGCCCGTAATCAATCTTCAATAAGTAAACGAAGGTCAGTGACACTTTAATAAAAATGTCATGAACTAAATCACAACAAACAAGTCTATCTTTCAAATGACAGAGTCGTGTGGATTGGTTCCTTTTTGCAGAACTACGTCGAATTCCTTAGTCGACTCTTAGGATACCCATAGGAAAAGTTGGGGTAGTGACAAATGTATACTTACTGCCGTCACTACACGGCCAACTACACTGTACATATATTTTGGCTAGATATTATAAAACCATGACCATAAAACTTAATACGTATTTATGATAAATACGCAAATCACACACACATCATCAGCCTATGATAGTCCACTGCTGGACGTAGGCCTCTCCTATTAACTATGCGTATAAACGCATTAGGAGGTAAATGCCCATAATCGTCACGCTGGGCAAGCGGATTGGCGATCGCAGTAATGTGTCCACTATGATGACGCTGCTGCCCATCATCAATCTTTTATCCAAGAATGGTCAGTGACACTTCAATCCCTTAGTCGACTCTTAAGACACCCGCAGGAGGAGTTGGAGTGGTGACAAATTTATTCTCACTGCCGTCACTGCACGGCTTAATACGCAAATAATTCGAATAAATATATTTGTATTTAAGGCGAGGTCACTACTTATAAGAAAACTAGGCAATGTAGGCTGACAATTCTTAAATATTTACGTTAACCGACAAACGAATATTTTTAAGAGATAAAATTTATGACTCTTCGGAAAAAGTAAGAAATTGAAAACAATTTTTATATGTTAAGCAAATACTGATAAGGCCTTTCTACAATAATCTTAAGCAATCAATGAGAACCAAATTCACAAAACAATTAAAAATGTTGATAATGATAGTAACAGGTAGACCAATTAGTTTTCACAAATCAAAGTAAAATCTTATTAGACTTTGATTTCAATTAAAAATAGGATCACTATCGTCGTTATAATTACTCAACGTCTGATCTACCAGTAATAAATTTATGGAAATGTCACCTTTCTATCACTCTACATACGGGTGTTTTTTTAGTCAATTGTTGCAAATACTGTAAAACGGGGTAAATAGTAATACTTTTGTTGGTGGTAGGACCTCGTGAAGGGTCTGCCCGGATAGCTATGCCACCGTCTTACCCGTTAATCTGCCACTAAATAGCAGTGTTTCCACTCCAGTGTTTCGGTTCCGGGGTAAGATAGCCGGTGTAATTACTGGCATAGATAGAGACAATCCATCTAAGTCCTCAGAAACGGCAGCGCATAGGCGATTTTCTGATCTCTATGTCCATATGCCTCAGTTCTTGCTTTCCATTAGGTGGGCTGTGAGCACAGTTGTCTGTCTTCGTCACATAAAAAAAAGTCTGAGATTGATGCTTTAATAGGAGTTGATCGTGTGAACCATCATTTGAGTAACTACTGGATTACAATTGTTAAGTGATTATGTAAAGACAGTATATGTCTATATGAAATACACAGGCTGTATTTTACTGTAAATACTTTTCTTGAAACAGAACCCTAGAAATGAACAAATACCCTGTCAAAATGAAAACCTCCTTTTCAGCCAGTAACAGACGTGTTTACTTGCGAAAAGAGATCCAAAAATAAATAAAACAAAAACTATAAATTGAAAGAAACCAGATAAAGATATCAGATGGCACACAAAGACTAGGTAAACATAAAATGTTCATTGTGTAACCCGAGTCTGACATGTTAGTGCCTATACCTAACCGCCAATTTCATAATCTACGATATACAGGATGCTTAGCCCAGTTGCCGATCGCTAACGCTTAGTAGCGTATCGGAGTTTTCCCTCTCCGTCACTTTCATATTAGTGCGACAAAGACAGTTGCCTTTCGTTTACGATTGACGATTAAGCGTTAGCGATTGGCAACTTTTCTAAGCACACAGGTTGCTTACAAATAAAATATCTGATCAGCATTCATATGATTTGAGTTTGATTTTATTGTTAATTGCCGTTTTTTCATGTTCCTGTCGTTTTAAATTGGTATTTAACGCGCATGTGATACCACTGAGCCCAAAGCGTGACGGTAATCTACAAAGACCTAATGATATATTTTGAATATTTCAATTCATCCTTATTTTGAAAGAATACAAAATTTTATTTAAAAAGTATAACTAAACTAAAACTACATAAAATCTAAAATAAAACTAAATAAAATCTAAAATAAATCTAAAACAGGCCCCTGCGGCATCGTACCCAGGACGCTGGCAGCATTTCCTCGCTGGAATGCCAAACTAATGCGTTGAGCGAGGAAGCTGCCAGCTCTTGGGTCTCCCGTGGCGTCTCTGAGTCTCTTCGATAGGTCTTTGAAGAGACTTAGAGCGCTAGGACCCCACGGACCAAAGGTCTCGACGCCGAAAGCAACGAAATTATATTCGGTGCCGAGACCACTGTATTTTCCCACCTTGGCTTTTTCGGCCGCCTCTGCTGCTGCCGCTGCCCTCGCAGAGGTTCGGTGGAATTTTGAATAAACTTAGAGTTAGTGTTTGTTTTGCAACAGTTATTAATTAACCGTTATTCTTAAGATTCATGACAAGAACTAAATTGTATTTTTTTTTATTTTGCTATATATGTCGTAAACTTAAGTTTTAATGTTGTAACTACAGTCTAAGTAATAAAATAATAAATGTCTTAAATCAAAAGATGTTTTTAAATTGCGCTTAAATAGGTAATAATGACCGTGTAAATTATATATTTTTAATATTTTGAGCAGCGATGTAAACATAAAGTACCTATATTAAAACTTAGTATTTCTTTTACTAAAATAAAAATACATATTTTACACAACACATAGAATAATGCGAAGGTAACCTGTAGGTGAATAATATTTAATTGACAATATAAAAACTACAGCTATCTTAAAAACATAAAAGAATACAGAAAAGTAAACATACAAATCCGCAACACAGGCTTCGTCAAGGAGCAAAAAACCTGTAGGTTAATATTTGTGTAGTATAAAATTAAATTATTCTTAGATAGTCATAGAAGCAAAAAAAAACCAGGGTAAAAAGGAATGACGGGGTAAATAGAAATGTAGAGTAAACTAGTCTGTTAGCCCAGGACAATCAGTCCAATTTAGAACAACGTATTTTTTCATATATGTTATTCTAAACTGGTCTTTTTGTCCTGGGCTAACAGACTAGTTTACTCTACATTTCTATTTACCCCGTCATTCCTTTTTACCCTACCACCACCACCAGTTTACTCTACGTTCCTGTTTACCCCGTTTTACGGTACCTTAAGTTTCAATTCATTGCCCACTAAGAACTAAGCTTCAAAAGCCATTAAATTTTGGATTTTAAGAAACCAAACATAAATATACGAGAATTATAATCAAACCGCCTGTATCATGGTATCATATTTAATGACAAAAAACTGGTGCAATGCAGATATCAAGTTGCAGTTGCATATGAGGCAGTGCCATGCAAAAACGCCATAGGAAACTGCCCATTTAATACTCGTTAGCTAATTAACGTTCTAATTCATTCTTAATTATAAAAAATACGACGGATAATTACAAAACCGCGTCATATTTCGAATTTGTTCTATAAGATTTCAAAATAGATTTGTATATTTTTTAAACTACTAATAATATTCATATTTATCAGAGAATACGATTATAATAATATTTTCTGAGCCATTTTAAACCACCTGTAGATTTATAAATTGTGCGTAGGGGGTACCTAAGGAGCATTTCGTAACAGAAACCAACCTTTTGTAAGTGGGAGAAAAATTTGGAATTATTTAAATCTTCAATTTCTTTTCGTTGCATAACAAACAGTAATATTACATATTATTGCTCTTTAGCCAGAAAGCAAATGTTAATAGTCTAACCAATTAGATACAATTAACTCTGGACTATTCAAAATGTGCTACCATATAAATTGATTGATTATTGTCATTTAATTACTTATGTAGATGCAGCGCCAGTGATAACCGTTGTGAAATTGCCGACAAAACCATATTTTTAGGTTTTTTTTTATAATTGTCTAATAAAACAATTGTAAACATGGACGAAGTGTACGATAATGCAACAGTGTCGGATTATGGGCCAAAGGAGTTCGCGAAAGGGCTAGGGCGGATGTTCTATGTGATAAACCCGAAAGACGCGGCGTATGAGAATGTGGAAGATGTGCCAAATTTTTATGTGCAGGTAAAAAAGTGTAATTTATAAATAATATACATATTTGAGTATAATATGCTGTTCGGTTACCGCGAGGATTACTCATGAAATAAAACTGTGAAAACGGATAAACTCGCGTATATTTATTAACTTTAACTTCATTCCAACGGTTTTTTTTTCGATTTTTTTCCGACAACACTTTACAGGATTCGTGGCCTGTGGGAGTTACCCGAAGTGTAAAGTGTTCATAGTTTTATTTCATATACTGATTGTCGAAATATTGTTTCGTACTGGCATTTTCACATGTAAGGTTACCTACGTATACGTTTTAGATTGTGTTGTATTAATACTAATATAACACTCATACGACGTCTATTTTACGAAAAAATTACTTGATTTTACCAATTTTCGGTAGATTTATTTAAATAATTTTTATGCTTCAGGGTTAGAAAAATTATCATTTCACAAAAATGTGTGAAATATTATCGAGGTTTCTTTGCTTACATTTTTGTAAAATTCAGATAAAATGATCTAATTGAGAATAATTGATCTTCCAAAAAATAAACTCTAAGGCATACAAATAAATATATTTTTTTAATAATCTAATCATTGAAACCAACGCTACTGAGCTTTTTCACTTTTAGGGAAACCCAATTAGCGTGAAAATAAAAAAAACATTTTTTTTGTTTCGGTCTTGGTGTTACGCTGATCAAGTTTAAAATTCCTAACGATATTGTATTTAATTGTCGTCACGAACCTGACTGCAATTAAGTTTTTGTAATGTCACTCAGTGTTCCTAAAAGTGAAAATGCCCTACTACTTATACAGTATATAAATTCCTGATTATTAAATAAAATCTAAAAGTGGAAATGTATTTAATTGTAGTATTGTTACTCGTTTTTCAGGCATGGCCATATTTCTTCATGTTCATGATACTGGAACACATAGTGTTGAAGCTTGAAGGGAAAAAGGGAATTCGCTTGAATGACGGGATAACCAGTCTCTCCAACGGAATGTTCTTGGAAGGCGGCAGGTATGTTAAATACGTACCTACTAAAATTACTTAAGTGGCGAAATAATAGAAGAAGGAGAGTCAAGACAGGGTAGTTAAGGTTAGATGCCCGATAAATATGACTTCCCTTTTTTTTCTTTTTGACAATCTTTTTCTTCTTCTGGTTCCTCTTCTAACGAAGGTTGGACAACACCAATTATCCTTTCAACAATCATATTTGGTAATCAGTCGTCATTAGTAAAGTATTTTTGAAAGCATAATTTGTAATACAAGTATTAGAATTATTTTAAATCCAAAACCAGAAATAGTCTTTTTCCCATCTTGTCCAATGTATGGGAAAGTATTTCGTTTCTAGAGGTATTTTTCTTACTGCTGATAAGCACATCCTTCCTCTGATTATAAGAAAGATACTCCCTTCGGTCGAGCTTTAATTTATCTCCACTCATTTCAAACTTCATTTTTTTCACACCTGAATGATATGTATGTACATTTTAATAAGTTCTCATGGAAACATTCTCAATGGGAACTAACTAATAAATTCTCATGAAATTCCTCGAAAGCATTCTAGTATATTCCTGCAATTTAATGAATCTTCTGCAACTTGTATACAGGGTGGAAAGGGACGACGTTCCTTCCCGCTACCGACCGAGTCTACCAACCATTACGATAAACTTTCAATATGGGACCAAGGGATCATCCATTAATTACGTCACACCTCAAGGGGGAGGGAGGGGATCCACAAAATGTGACATATCGTGACAGGGGGGAGGGAGGAGTTCTATGTTTGTGACTTCACAATCCTCACATATATGCACACATGAACATAAAAGAATAGTAAATCCAAAATTCTTGGACGGTGGAAGAACAAGTTAATTTTCTCTTCGTTAATTTTACCTATTATTTTAAGCATCCCCCTTATAAAAAGTTACTTTCAAAGTGATGTTGTAATTTTTACCTTCTTAATCTAAAAATCTACATGTGACGTCACACTAAGGGGGGAGGGTGTAGTTAATTGTGACGAAGTGTGACAAGGGGGGAGGGAGGGGTCAAAAAAACATAAAATTGATGTGACGTAATTAATGGATGATCCCCAACATCGAAATATGTTTTTTTTTAATGTAACCCCTCATACAAAGTGAGTGATTAGTTCGAGTTCAATAGTAAGGAAAAGTCAATTTTCCATGTACTTACGCTTTCAATGTTGGTCCCATACTGAAAGTTCATCGTAATCGTTGGTAGAGTCGGTCGGTAGTGGGAAGGAACGTCGTCCCTTTCCACCTTGCATTGCTAGTGTGAAGATTGAAGCAGCTCGTGATTCTGATTTGAATGAGCCTAGAAACATCCAGGTCTGGAAGAATCAGTTTTTTAGGATTTTTTGGAAAACACCCTTTTCTTACTGATAATGTCCCAATTGTACGCATTTCTCAGATTCCTATGGCGTGGAGCGGAAGCGTACCTATACACCTGGATATACACACACTACAGACTAGCAGACCTGCCCTGGGACAGTGTGACCACGTGGCTACTTGCCGCTTTGGCCGTCGATTTCGGATACTATTGGATGCATAGGGCTTGCCATGGTGAGAAATCTTACAATAGATACTGATTAGTAAGAATTACCTTTTGACAGTAATAGTTTTTTTTATTATTATTGGGTCATTCATTACGTATGAAATTAGCGTTTTGTATGGAGAATTTGAATAAAATTAATTTTGAGTATATTTTTTTGATGTCAAAATCAACGTAAACAAAATTTTGCCGGTAATATTAGACACTTCTAAGGCGTGTTTTGAATATCCATATTTCAGAAAACGAGATACTATCATACGTTTATACCTATTCCAAACATATGAACCAGCAGCATATGGCAAGAGTTATTTTCAAAGCTTATGTTATAGTCTATGACCAAAAACCCAATTTCATAGGTAATGACCCAATATTAAAGCCTATATAGTGTCCCAATGTTGGGCAAAGATCTCCCCCTCAGTCTCCAATCGTCCCGGTTTTGAGCAATCTGTGGCCTGCCGTTGCCACCTCCTCCTGGCTTCGCAGCTGCTTGCCTGTCTTGTGGCATCCACTCCATAGATTAATCCTTAACCTAACAGAAAAATATACGCAACTTTTGACCCCATCCTGTTTGCAATATCCAAATATATTCGAATTCGGCCTACCCTTATTTATATAACCTGTTGTCTTTGCTTTTAATACCACTTCTAGTTACAGCTAACTTGAATTCAAAAGTTTCGTAGGCCAAAAGTACAATAATAAATTCAAATTCGTAAACCTAATTAAGTACCAAACAGTCGTCATAATTACTATTCTGTGTTATTCAAAACATGCCCCAATTAGAACGGAAAAAGGATTCATAGGGTCAGAACGAAATTAAATTAACATAAAAGACAGACAATTTTTTTTAAATTTATTAATTGGATAAAACGACCTAACCGGCTTCTCTAAAGATATATTTTTTAATTAAAAATACCAAAATTCAAATTTAAAAGTTTCCTCAAAATTTTTGTAACTTTACTGCGACGAGTTAAAGTGAAAAACTTTTCAGACAACATCGTGCTAATTATCTATAGATACAGATTACATGCCCACTAGATGGAACATATACAGAATCTGGGTATTGTACTACTAGAGGCCTAATGCTTAATCCTTCAACTGGCAATTCATTTCTTTGAAGGTACTGAAAGTTCAACTTTCTGTCAGTTACCTATAAAACAGGCATTTCCGCAGAGGGAACTTGCCAGACGAAGGATTGAGGAACTAGTATTCCAGACGGCCGGGCGCGGGGTGGGAGGGGTAACAATTGACGGGAACTGACAACCCTGCCGTACAATACAATTCATACCACACAAACATACTCACAATCAGTTTAGTGCTAAGTCTGTAGTGGCTTTTTAGGGCGTTTTTTTATTTTGCTGTGATCCTATAGCATGAGATATCATTGAATAGGTTTTTTAAGAAGAATAAAGGTCTCCAAAAGTTTTTTTCTAAAGTCGATATGTTTAAAAACAACCGGTCCAGGATGTACAAAAAATGTGCAATACGCCAACCACCCCCCAAACGTTTGATCCGTGGGTCCAAACCATAATAAGAAAATCATGAATAGTAAGCTTGTAGACTTTAAAATATCTATTTCAAACATAATCGCCTTAGCCGTTTAGAACAACTACGGAACACGTGGCCCGACATGCTCTTGGCCGTTTTTTTTATTAAAGTATCCGCGTAATATGCCTTATATGTAAAAAATCAGCTTTTCTAGCAAGCATGGCAGGATGTTCCATAATTCGGAGTCTAATAGACACTTTCTGTGATTATAGACTCTCGACCCTTTGAAACCCTCATTATTTTTAACACAATTTACTGACTTAACCCTAATCAGTATTCAGATTAGAATTTTGTGCCAAAGCAATTAGGACTTAAATTAGCATTTAAAAGGCCCATTTCAAAGTTCTCTTTGGTCTAAACTTCATCGACCTTGACAAATTCACCAAACTTAACATGAAGCAGTAACCATCGATTCTTGATATCATCATCTGGATCGCTTGCTTTACTCAAAACAAAAATCAAGATCACGACTTACGAAAGTTAGTCACACTATGTATAGTGTTGTTGCTGTCCAACAACTTTTGGCAGTGGAAAAAGGCGTCATATTTGAAAAGTCCAGTATTGTTGATCGCTCATAAATAGAAATTTTAAATTTGGCACCTTTTGTGACTGCCTAAAGTCATTATACAAAATGCGACTATGTAACACAAAAATTATGACGATTTGTTTCCATTAAAGGTCTTTAATATGCACAAATTTCTTGCAATCGATTCTTCTACCTAGCGTTATCCCGGCCTTGACCAGAGTCCGCTTTCCGGCCACATTCCCTCCACTTTGCGCGATCCTGGATGCTTAGCCAAGTTGCCAATCGCTAGCGCTTAGTAGCGTATCGTAGTTTTCCCTCCCTGTCACTTTTTTCCATTATGAAATGAAATGAAATGAAATTTTCGCTTTCTGTCACTTTTTTCCATTAGTGCGACAAAGACAGTTCGCTGCCTTTCGCTTACGATTGACGATTAAGCGTTAGCGATTGGCAACTTGTCTAAGCACCCTGGGCATCTTCTGCTGTAAGCCCGTTTACACTCATGTCTGCCTTCACGACATCTAGCCATTGCTTCTTTAGTCTGCCGCGGTCGGGGGCTGTCAAGGGCTAGGTTAAGGCAATCAACCCTTAATTTAATCCAAGTATTTTCTTCCCAGAAATGCATGTTTTGTGGGCGCAACACCAAGTGCATCATACATCGGAAGACTTCAACATGGGCGTCGGCATCAGACAGTCGATACTGCAGGGATGGTGCGGATTCGTAAGTGCTTTTAACAGTTCCTGTTGCAACGGTATCGTCGGTTGAGAACCAAAACTCGTATTTCAATTGTGATTCAATACTTACATAAGAGGTTGCTAAGAGTATTGACAGCTTTTAAAGTGAGTTTTGCTAATCAGCCGACGGTAAATAGATGTAAACTTTTACGATTATCACTCATACTTCTCCACCACAACACCATCGACCACGGGTCATGGCCAAAACGTGGGTAATTTTTTTCGAAGTTGTATGTAGCATTGTAGAAACCCTTAAGCAACTTTTAAAGGAAGGCTTATGTAAATAAAATATTAAACCGAGCCTGCCGCTCTAAATGTCGTTCTATTTCCAAGAAAATCTTCATAATATTAAGAAAAGGAGCTTGATTCTGCTATACCTTACAAAACTTGAACTTCGAAAACCAGTCTGAACTTGGGTTCGTAGACAAGATGTAAATCGCTTACTCTAGCTTAACGGCGCAGTTTTCTCTCTGAGTTGTTTTTTAGGCCCGTAGTAAACTAGGAACCCTTATAGTTTCGCCATGTTCATCTATCCGTATGTCTGTCCGCACCATAGCTCAGAGGCCCTAACGGCCTATTAGTAGAAACATTCAATTTGGTACAGAATACAGAATCCTAAGTTGCAAATGGCTAACGCTTAGTAGCGTATTGTAATCGACAAAGCTAGGTAGTTGCCTTTCGTTTACAATTGACGATTAAGCGTTAGCGATTGGCAACTTGTCTAAGCACCCAGGTATACATACGAACATTAATTACGCCGACAAAGTGGTAGTCACAGAGTGGGGATGATATTTTTATTTTGCTGTAATCCTATAGTGTGGGATAACGTTGAATAGGTATTTAAAAAAAAATAAGGATTCTTAAAAAGTTTTCTCTAAAGTCAATATTATTGGAGATAACCAGTCCAGAATGAAACAATATCCCTCTAACTTTTGATTCGTGGGTCCAAAAAATATGGAAAAAATCGTGACTGGTTATAGAATACCTACTTTAAAATAAAACTATTTCGAACATAGTCGGCGTTTTTTAATATCGTACAGGTGATGAGAGTGTGACAAAATTTCTATTTTGAATTATCTTAGAAAGAGTGCGATGCACTATCAGTCGAATTGGATTGGAGTAATTTTACGAGTTTCGGAACACGTCTTCCATTGCCACCTCCGCAAAATAAATTAGCACCATGCCAGTAATACTGCTTGATTTACGATCTCGTTAATTACTCTCATTTGTCGCCACCATGGTATCCTGAAGAAATTATTTGTATACAGGTTGTAACAAAAACAGTGCTGATCTGTTAATGGGATAAGTCAGTATTTTGAGGTAAATTTTTTATTTTTGATTAGTTACGTATAATAAGCCCTTAAATAGATTACTACATAAATAAATAATAAAAATCATGAAACATGCTTACATGAATCGACCTCAACGAAGAGCTTGAATTGTGGGTATTAAACGGTGAAATTTATAATAGAAATAGATACATACATATAATGAAATCCATAGAAAACAGCCATGAACAAGAAATAAATACGAAACATGTTGTAATATATTTATTAATTATGGTATACATACGTGCATTGAAAAAATAGTATATAATTAAAATTAATGTGTTTGCTGATGTTGCACGTGTAGTGTAGTGCGGCAAAATATTTGTTTTTTTATGATCAACAAAATCGTATACTGCACTCACAAAGAGATGCCCTCTGGGATTCAAGACACCACAAGCTTGACTATCGACGGAGGCCGTAAAACTAGTACTATTTTTGTTACATTTTATTTAGTCTCTACGGAATCCAATAGTAATGTAGTATAGCCCCGGTCTGGATGGCTCCTGAACTTTCCCCTGGCAACCAACCCACCGGCTGTCCGATCGCTTCATCGCTCCCTGTAGTATAAAGCCTAACCACCTTATTCATACAGGTATCTTAGCTTAGCAAGCCGATAAGTATTGTTTGTCCCTCTCGGTCTTATGATTATGTCTATAAGACCGAAAGGGACAAACAATTTGCTAAGTTACGAGACGTCCCCCTTATTCATAAGGGCATTTTCTCTTTTAAGAACACCAAAGTAGTGTAACAATTAAAAAAACCTTAACTGTAATCAGGTTCGTAACGACAATTGAGTATCGTATCTTTAGATAATTTGAACTTTATCGGCATTTCTATATTATTATATCGTTTATAGTTATTATTGAAATTAAGTAGATACTAAATTGTCGTTACTCTCATTGAAATTAAGGTTTTTAATTTCACGTTGATTGGATGACCCTAAAAGTGAAAATGCTCATAAACGTCTCCTATTTTAGCCCCTGTCCCTTTCGGTCGTATTAATATGTCTTTAAGACCGAAAGGGACAAACAATACTTATCGGTTTGCTAAGTTGGAATGAGAATTTTTATGAATAAGGGGGTAAGTCATGTTAAAAAAACACTACGGAACCTTGGCGATCACGTGGCGATCCTCATCGTCCACCTTTATTTAATTTCTTTGGATCCGTCAGCCCAGTGACTCAGAATTAAATTAGTAAATTAGAGTGAGGTAATTACTTAGATGGAATTAGGAGAAATTAATTTATTTCTGTAAGCATTGAATTATACTAAATGAGAATTATTTCTGATACTGAAACTCACTTTGGTAAATGAGTTCGAAAATGTCGCGTCGCATTTATAAAATCATTATCAGTGCTCGGAAGTAAAGGTGCAAAATTTTTATTATATGTCTGTCAATAAATCCATTAATAAAAGAACTGCAAAAATAGAAAAAAAGTTGTCTGTATTTAATGAGACCTGATGAATTCAGTTGCTTGTTGTTAGTGGAGTTAAAACAATAATGCTCAAAACTGATGAAGTCTCCGATATCACCTTGTATAGTGATAGAATAATAATAAATAAATATCTTGGGACATCTTTAACAAATCGACCTAGTTCCACGGTAAGCTCAATTAAGGCTTGTGATGTGGGTACCAGGCGACGATATATATAATAGATAGATACATATAGATGCTTATATACATAAACAGAAATACAGAATAAAAATAATATAGTCAAACGCTTAAAGTAGTATTTAGTCCCAGTCACAGCCATTGAAAACACCTCAATGCCGAGCAACTTTACGATGTAATCGCGAGAAAAGCTCTCCCATACGCAAATTACTCGAACGACAAAAGCTCAGCTTAAAATAGAAGATGGTAATGAATACATAATACAGAATCACAACATTTTGAATAAACACACGCTGAAGAAAATACCGCTGACAGAAACTCCGAATCTTCGCTTCCATTTACGGTAATAATTGAGATATGAATTAAATTAATATTCACATTCCTATGATCAAAGAGTTAATGTGAATGAACTTCTTGGCGTTAGAATTAGAATGTTGTATTGACTGGTCTTTTATTTTCTATTGTTTTTAAATTAGTTTTCAGGCAATCTTTTATAACGCAATAATTTCGCACCAACGTCCTATTTTGTTTAACTTTTTCCAAATGACAAAGTATCAATATATGAAAAACCTTGCAGCTAATTCGGTTATAATGGTACAAACAAAAATATAGACTAACACAGGCTTTTGAAAAAACAACTTATTTTTTTATCTGTTTCGGTATTTTTAGGTAAAACGCTAGCTAGGTATCCACGGTTTTTCCGCAAATCGACATCCATCGTACCTATTTTTCGTGCCTGGGAGAGCGCTACTCCAGCCATCCTACGTTTTCGATGTAAATGTAGCATAGCTTTTTGATTGCTTGTCGCTTCCAGGAGGCAAGAGGGGGTTTTCCCCCTATATTATAATCCTATCTGTTTGAATTCCAGGAAAATATATTATGTTTCGCTGTCTACTCCACCCCATGCTTAAATGCGTACTAGTTTTAATATGTAACATAACATAGTACATTCCAAAAAAGAATAATAGCAACAGAATGCAATGGAACAAAACCTTTCTCTTTAATCAATTACTTAAAAAGTGCAGCTTACTGCACAAACACAGAAGCTAAGAGACAAACTTCGTTAGCGCGGCGAATGCGGAGTTAATTTGATTTTCTGGCTTTGTGCAAGTTCATTTGGACTTGCCCTGCAGTCTTACGCTAAATGACTAGTATTTTAGACCAATCAGCAAATGCGGAATGAACTCTGCGGTTGTCTCTAATGATTACAGTCAGATGTTCTTCAAAAATAAGTTTAGATTTTCAATTAGGTACTTATGTATATTACAACAATTAAAGTTACTTATGCACAAAAACAAAAGGTTAAAAAAGGTTCCTATAATATTTATAGAAAATATAAAAGTAGTATAAAAGTTTTCAAGTTGTAGCTGTAACGTTCTAAATGGTTTTAAATTCACAGCAAAAACGTATATTTGCAACTAAATGAAACGGAAATTAGGAAATACGCAAGTATTTTACCAAAGCGTTCTATGTAGTAGAATTACAGCTTTTTTTCTATTTTCCACTTAAAATGTATATTTTAATGCTTTACGCTTAGGTTTGTTTTGCAAGTGCAGAATCTGGTTATACAACCTAGTAATTTCTCTCGCTTAGCATTTTTTTACTAAGAGTTTAAGTCCTGTTTTTGTTTTGTGTATATTTTTCACAATACTCCGACATCTCGTGTCATAGTATATTTGTTTTTGTATATAAAGAAGTTAAGGTCTTTAGTAAAAAAAGTTATAGGATGTGGCACTGGTCTCACCACGAGATACTAATCTATGAACTATCGGCTATAAACACAGAGTTGTGTACAAGTTCTTATTGGGTCGGCAACGCGCATGTGACACCCCTGGGGTTGCAGGCGGTCATAGGCTACGGTGACTGCTTTCCATCAGGCGGGCCGTATGCTTGTTTGTCACCGACGTGGTATAAAAAAAACACGAACACAAGATACGCACTCCCGTGTAAATAAAAGAGACACAGCGATACTCGCCCAGCAATCTATCATCGCCGGGCGATTATCGCTGTTTCACAAATATTTTGTGAAATACACTCGCGTTATTTAAGTGGAATGTTATTCGAAATTAACATTGATCAACATAATATTTATAAATATTGTTTTATCTAAACGTGGGGTTTGTTTGACGTTCTATTCCTTTCACTGAAAAGATACAAACATCCCTTGTAACAGTGTCTTAAATATATTATCCCAAATATTTTCCCAAAGCTGCCTCAATCAATAATAGTTGTCGACTTCTAAATTTTCCCCCAACTTTTAGATCAAATTATATCGAACGCCAAAAACTTCTTTCCCCTTACTTCTCCTCGTGATTGCTAAACTTTTTCCTTCGTTCCTTAGTTTCAATTTACTAGTTATAAATTAACGTGTAGAATATTGCCATAGTTATGGCGTTAAATAAAGCCAACCTGATTTATGTTTATTAAATTTTCTTGAACGTAAAATGTCGGTTGTTAAGTTAGCGTATAGCGGTTTCATGGCGGATATTAAAATAAATTGCCCTCGTTTCCAGTAGAAAAAAGAGTAAATAATACTAAACATCCTTTATTTGCACATTAGGCTTTCGTTAGGACTGAATATATTTAGATATGCGTCGCAAGTATGAAAATGGAAGGTAATAAAGCCGTAATACTGTCATCTTTAGGGAATACTCATTGTACTTTGGTATAAGGTGGTGAAAATATAACTACATTACCGTTGTTAAAGCCAATGAGGTATTGAGAAGCAAAATAGGTACCTTAGGGAGTATTTTTGGAAAAATATGATCAAGTTCATTAAAGAAAAATACTCGTGGTAAAATGGATGACATCTATTTTTTATGGTTTCAAAGAAATTCAGAAGAAGCTCCAACTTCTTTATCAATGGCACAAATTAATTTTATTGATAACATACCCATGACTAGATTGACTAGTTTTGTGTAGTGTATCAGAGTGTTATTTACAGTGAATATTGATATGGATGTCACAGTATAAAACTTTCATTTTTAAACAGATTTTCTACCTGCCTCTGGCCCTGGTCATCCCACCAGCTCAGTTCGTGATGCATCACCAGTTTAGCTACTTGTACATGTTCTGGATCCACACGGAGACCATCAAGACCCTTGGGCCTTTGGAGTACTTCCTTAACACACCGAGCCACCATAGGATTCATCATGGTAATCATATTTTTGTTATTCAACAAAATATCAGTATGTAGGTATTATTGCTTGATACAATTTGGTCTAACAAAATCAGCTAGCAATCTTGTGTAGGTAATATTGTTTATTAGTAATAGGCCGGGTGGAATTAATCTGTTTGCGCAGACGCAAGTAGATGGGTTCAGTGCTATCATAAGAAAACGAGGTGCCTTCTTATAAACCGTTGGCAAGGCAGTTCTAACAACATTCTGAAGGCGTTAGTTGATAGGTGTGAGTGGTGTGACTCTCTTCTACTGTAGAGATGGACTAAGTTTCACACTACTTAGATACGGCATTATTATCTCGTATTATTTATTTTAAGTATGTAGTAGTTATATGGACTACGTCCGAAAAGTATTTGTCATTGTTATTAATAATTTTTGAATAATTTTTTAGTAATATTTTATGATTTCCAAGATATTTCAATGTACGAACTAAATCAAAATATCGTTATAAGACTTGTTTCAGAAATTGCTTCCCAGGTTGTGACAAAAATCGTCTTTGACAAGGATAAAAAAAAAACATTTATTTTATCAACTGCTTTCTAAAATACAACCGTCTGTTACCAATGCAAGAAATATCCTCAATGAGTACTTGAAACACTAACTTAATGCCATCAATCATCATTTGGCATAATTGTTTAATTTTTACAGGTAGCAATCCTTACTGCATTGACGTGAACTACGGTGGCGTGCTCATCATTTGGGACAAGATGTTCGGGACCTTCAGGCCAGAGAAGGAAACAGACCGTATCGTCTACGGTCTTATCTACCAGCAGCCGTCTTTTAACCCTCTGCACTTGCAGGTAGATTCGTTATTTGAGTTCACATACACTCCTTTTGAACTTAGAAACCCCTTCGAGCTTCGTATCCAAGAAAGAAACGGAAGGCTCGGGCTACAACGGCGAGACACGATGAAGCAAGACAGCATCGGAGCACACGAAGGTAACACTGCCAGTGTTACTTTCGTATGCTCCGAAGGGTTTGATAACTTTTGTAAATTCAAACGGACTATAATTTTACCCCCTTATTCATACACGATACTTATCACGTAGTGGTTGGACAATGGGAACAAAACTTTATTAAAACTTGTGAAGCTGACTTTACGCAAGATTAAAAAGCAACAAAAAGATCTGTTTACGGCAAATTAGTGTCCATATCTAATTCTAGAAGATTTTATATTTGGATATGCAGATATAAATATTTTTGGAGCTTTTTTGAACTCAATTAATGTCTGCTTCTCCAGTTATGTTAAGGTTTTTCTCCCATTGTCTGACCACTACTTATCAGCTTGTTAAGGTAGGAGAGGTTTATCAATAAGAGCTCAGTCGTTCTTTTAACAATATTATCTTTAAAAGTGATCAATTTGATCAAAATTAATTCTGCAAGCAAAATACTCTAACTTTTATTAAGGCATCCAACATTTTTGTAAAACTCTTAACTTCTTGTTTATGAAAGATTGAATAAACAAAAGGTCTTAAACAAAAGACCCAGAAATGAGCTCAGAAAATTGTCGTTGTCCTAAATATTGAGAAGATAACAATCAGAAAATAATTTCCTTCTATTTATAAACTTCAATTAAAACGTCTCTCGAATACAAGGTACTGAATAGCTGCGGGCAGTGAACTTTACGATGAACAAAGTTAGCAACTCCGTGTAAGTTTATTTCGAAACGGACTTAAGTACTACTTCTAAGAGTCTGCGTTACATCGCTACTTACAAATAGTTGTTTTGTCCATACTTCGTGAGCGTTACATTCTTCATCGTCTCTGATTATTGCATTTTCAGTTTTCTTTATATTCGTGTTTTCATGATTAAAGTTTAGTCCTTAATAAATCTTTCCAGACATTCTACACGAAGTACGTAATCCAGCGATTCCAGGAGTATGAAAAGTGGACGCACAAATTCCGTGCCGTGTTCAGTAGACCCAGTTGGAAGCCAGGCCACAGCATCCGCTTCAAGGACATGGAAGAAGACGTAAGATAATTGAATTTTAACTAGCATGAGACACTCATAAAATGCCTTGGAGTATGAGTCGGCCCCTTGTCTGGGATGCTACATGTGTAGATACCCTGGCGTCGTCACATATTCCAAGTACCAGAGTTAGTGCTGGTGCGGCGGCATCTATAGCAGAAGACCTCAAGCTCAAGCTTGGGGTTAAAACACTGGGGCCGTGGGGGCAAGTGCGCGTCGCCTCTATAAGGACATTTCCAAGCGCCTTATAGAGGCGTCGGGTGACCAGAGGGCTGGCCAGTATTTCGCGCAAAGACTCAGCATAGCAGTCCAGCGCGGCAATGCGGCCAGCCTTCTGGTCACCCGACGCCTCTATAAGGCGCTTGGAAATGTCCTTATAGAGGCGACGCGCGCTTGGCCCCCACGGCCCCAGTGTTACCTCCCCAGCAGGACCTGGAGCAAATTTTTTATTTATAATTATTTATTTTTACTGTTTTCATACTTTATTCTTGTGTTTATCATCAAATCAAAATCAGTACATCATCATCATTTATATCATTTTCAAAGACCTTTCTATTGATAGCCCACACGAATAAAAAAAAAATTACCCTTCAGTTACATGTATGGAGGGCCCCCTCCTCAATTTCTTTTTTTACAATATAGTATATCCTTACCAAATGTCATTACTGTAGCATTTATAGTTTCTGAGTAAATCGGTTGTAACAGACGGACAGCCGGACAGATGGACATGACGAATCTAAAAGGGTTCCGTTTATGCCATTTTGGCAAAAGAACCCTAAAAAGTAAACTGTTAAAAGAGAGTTGCGTGTTCCAGTCTTTTAATTAAAAGTAGGTTTTTATTAGAGCACTCTTTCTCCAAACTAATTTTAAAGTCATCTTGCTAATGAGTTTTACAATTAGCGGGGTAATTTGCCTTAATTATCTAACAAACAGTTAAAACGGTACTGTTTGTGTGGGAAACATTACTCGTTTAATTTATTAGTAATATTGGATAAGATCTCTGACCGTGTCAGTTTTAGCAGTCAATCATGAAAACATAATTAGTCTCCTTTCCAAAGTCTGCAGAAGTCAACTCCGCTATGGGATCCACTATATCATACTATATGTCATTGTTTCTCGTCCGTGTAACTCGTTCTAGTTTTAGCCTAGTTGGTAGTGATTCTGCCTACGAAGTTACCGGGTTCAAATCCAGGGCATTATATGTGTATTTATTTATCACAAATATTTGTCTATTATATATACATATCGTCGATTGGTATGGTACCCACATCACAAGCCTTAATTGAGCTTACTGTGGGACTAAGTCGATTTGTGTGTGTGTTTTGAAAGCGCAGTAGCCCTACTTTGATAGTATCAGTAACGTTAGGTTCTCGATACGTAAAGCAGGCTGTCGCGCTCGCTCCAATACGAGTATGTCATAAAATCTGAGCGCGATAGAATGCTTTACGTAAATCCTAACGAATCCTTTACTTTCCAACTCGTGCTACGGCTATAAGAGACACTTAGTCGACGTTTTTAGCTAGCTAAAATTAGCTTCTAATTATAAACTTTTAATGACCTAACTTCAATTCCAGCCAGCGCTACATACCCGCGTGAAATATGACGTCATACTGCCTACGTGGTGCACCGCCTACTTACTGATGCATTATGGATTTATCCTGTATGGGTTCTATCAACTCTTCTTGGCGCATACGGTAAGCTTTGTGTCGTTGAATTCTTGCTTTTTCGTTATAGAATTGGTGCCAACGGGACTATCTCAGGGTTATATTCAAATTCATCATCATCAGCCTATGTTAGTCCACTGCTGGACGTAGGCCTCTCCTATTAACTATACGTATAGACGCATTAGGAGGTAAATGCCCATAATCGCCATGCTAGGCAAGCGGATTGGCGATCGCAGTAATGTGTCTAATATGATGACGCTGCTGCCCATCATCAATCTTGTAGAATGGTCGTGAGTGACACTTCAATCCCTTAGTCGACTCTTACGCCACCCGGAGGTGGAGTTGGGGTGGTGACAAATGTATTTCCACGTCACCACACGGCGATATTCAACAAAAATATTTTATTTGTACTAACAAGGATCATATTAAAGTTTAGTACAGTTATCGGCACACGTTCGATTAAAAAGAAATTGAAAATTGGTTCACGATTTTCAAAGATGTCGAGTAATACTTATACTTACATTGAAAAAAATAGTTTGAGAACCTACTCTTTTTTGAAGTCTGTTAAAAAGAGAAATAAGTTCTCAAATACTAAATATTTACTAGTACAAATGAGGAGCTATTACTTGATATAAAAAAGAAATAAGTATTGTTTGTCGTTTTTGGGGTTTTATCAATAACATAATTTTATATACCTATAGGTATCGATAAGACCGTTAGAGACAAACAATAAATACTTAGCGGCTTGCTAAGTTATGAGACGTTTACGAATAAGGGGGAAGATCTGTTTTTAACCGAACTAAAAAAGGAAGTTCTCAATTCGAATGAATTGAGAAATTTTTTGTTGCAATTTTTCTTGTAACAAAATTTACATGGTTCGGTAATGTATGTACAAGGTTCCAATTAAAAAAAAAAACCGCATTAAAATCTACAGTTAGTTTTAAAAATACATAAATCACTAGATGAGTTTTGCATAATCATAGTTTTCCAGAGAAGAGATCGGTTTTAACAATAAGATCGCCTGTTGTTTGCCTCTATTATTAATTTCTCCTGTTTTAATCTTATTAACTTGAAGTGTGCAATAAAGAGTATTATTTTATATTATTTCCAGGCCATGCCATCAACCGCAGTCTTCATCTTAACGGTGTACATCCTCGGCTCCCTAACAGTTTTCGGCATGATCCTCGACGCGTCGCCTCGGGCCCCAATCTTGGAGACCATCAGATGCGTCACCACAGTCTTCATCATGAGATGGTTGACCATCAACCCTTTGGTTCAGGTGTTGTTCATAGTTTCTGGCTTGTTCTGGTTCGTATTCGTTTATAATACTACGGAGATTAAGGCTACTAAGTATAGTGATAAGGATTAAGGAACTGACGATTTGTTGACGTCAGTAGCGAATGAAACACAAACTGTCTTTATCGTACTAATAAGTAAGAGTGACAGTGAGGGAAAACTATGATACTCTACTGGGTGCTTAGACAAGTTGCCAATCGCTAGCGCTTCATCGTTAATCGCAGCTAACTGTCTTTGTCGCACTAATATGAAAGAGTGACAGAGAGGGAAAACTACGATACGCTACTAAGCGCTAGCGATTGGCAACTTGGCTAAGCATCCTGAGCGTTAGCGATGCGCTCTGGGCGGGCTAGCACGATCTACTAATGGAGCATTCCATGAAAACATCAATTTTTTGTCGCTTACTTGTCGCTATAGTACTTAGCTACCGTAATAAAGTGTGCTAGCTGCTAGGAAACACTGTCAATCTTAAAGCCTAGATATGTTATTGTTATACCGTAACTCAGCTTACTAATTTAATTCTTCAAAATTATTGAAAAGACAGTGTTGCTGACGACACGTTTCCATGGAATGCCCCTAATGTGATTCAGTTTAGGACCTTATTTGAATCGCCATGTCTCAGTTCCATAGAATAACTGTCAAAAATTGAAAAGCTGAACCTAAACTGAATCGCATTTATAAGAGATCATAGTAGCCCCCCTGGTGTCTTGAATCAATTTTAATCAGAAAATGTCAATAAATTAGCTTTAAGCATGACAGACTCCGGATTCGGTATAAGTTGTAATAACCACCGTAGTCATGTGGTATAGAAAATCAAGTGTTGTGTGCATCATCTTAGCGATCTGGTCTAATGTCAGTCATTCTTAATATCGTTGAAATGGTTCTATGTTTAGCTTCGTTTTATTGATTTGTATTTTATTTTAAGTAGACTAGATTCATTGCATATTAATGATATTAAATAGTAATGTTTTAGTAAAAAATAAATTGTATACTTACCGACTGGAGGTACCTAGTAAAAATTATTGAAAAAATTAATGTAGCGCCTTCATTCATTGAATTGTTCTCCTAAAATTATTGTAAAAAATTATTGTTGTTAGTTCATAAGACTGTTTTAAATAAATATCGTGATTTAATTGTATTCTTCTTTTTTCCTCAAATATGTGCGTGCAAAAGAAAATGAAATAAAATATCCACATGTTTGTATAAAGATAGTTAAAATGTACAGTTGGCATCAGATATAGGTATCGGTGTGGCCCTTTAAGAAGTAATGGAAGCTGTAAGGGTTGAGAATAATAAGTATCAAAAAATGTAGCTAAGAGGAAAGGGACAATTGCAGAAGGCCAAGTATAGGTAATAACGTATAAAAAATATCTATGTCAATTTGTATGAAATGACGATGAAAAACGTAAACGCGATTGAGACGTTTTTTATAAGTTATTATCTTCCCTTCTGGTTTGCCTAATAATTCATAATATCAACGTACGAGTATTCCACGTAATATATATTACAAGGAACGAAATATTTTTTGTAGGTGTGTCTGAAAACTTACTTTTTTGGATGTTTTCGTAAGTTTGCAGGATTCTAAAAGTAGAAGTTAACTAAATTGTCTTTATATTATTCTTAAATTGTCTTGGATTGACTAACAGACTCCACAAACAATACCTACAGTAAATAAATATCAAAAAAAGCAAAACGTACCTACATCATTTGTCAGCCTCCGTAGCCTAGCTGGTAGTGACCCTGCCTACGAAGCTGGAGGTTCCGGGTTCGAATCCCGGCGAGGGCATTACCTATTTGTGTATTTATTTATCACAAATATTTGTTCCTTGGTCATGGCTGTCTATGTATTTAAGTATCTATATATATCGTCGCCTGCTATCCACATCACAAGCCTTAATTGAGCTTACCCTTATTGTGGGACTAGGTCGATTTGTGTAAAGATGTCCAAAATATTTATCTATTTATCATACATGGGGGTAGCAAAAGTAGATTATAATGTAAAAAGTGCAAAAATATCAATAACCTGGGAAGAAACAAGGGAGTAACGTTTGTATGGACGAAAGGCATCCCAATTTCTCTTAACGTATCACCACAATTTTCGTACACTTGATTTACGAAAGTGTCTCACAATCAACAACGCCCACTAACAAGTTTCATCGAATTACGAACTTGTCTCAACCTGCCCCAATTTGTATCCAATCTCGACTTAGAGTCCGTTACCCAAAGCCCCAAAACCGAGACAAATGAGACAACTTTGACTTACGCTTACGAAGTTCTACTTGACAATACAATACAAAACTCTTGACTGCACACCTCACAAGTAATAAAAATAAATAAAATCGGCCAAGAGCATGTCGGGCCCTGCTCAGTGTAGCGTTCCATAGTTATTCAAAAACGGCTAGGCCGATTATGTTCGAAATAGTTTTTTTTTTAAAGTACTCTATAAGCCTATTCATGATTTTTAAGACCCTTATTCTTTTTAAGAGACCTATTCAAAGTATTCAATGATGCCCCACACTATAGCATTACATCAAATAAAAAAAAATCATCCCAACTTCACTAGTTGGGGAGGTAGGAGGTATCCGAAAAAAATAAATGTTTTTTTTATTGTACCACTTTGTTGGCATGATTGCATGATTGATGTGTGTACCAAATTGCAGATTTTTAGTATGCACGGCCACTGAGCTATGCTGCGTACAGACGGACAGACGGACCTGGCGAATTATAAGGGTTCCGTTTTTGCCATTTTGGCTACGGAACCCTAAAAAAATCGACACAAAACAAAAGACATACAAAAAACCGAAACAAGACAAATACTTAAGTAGGCAATACTTGAAGTTGCCACGCTAATAAGTTAGTATGTAAGTAATTCATCAGTTTCATCACCTACACATTAGTTTCTATACAGAGTAAGGTATTTCACTTTTGTATGGGCAAAAGACATTGTGATATTTTCCCTGTCTTTGCTCACGCCCTAACTTTATCTGATATAAAAATGATGTATATAACATTTTATTGAGATTGTCAAAGGTTGCACACTTTTGAAAGTAAAGCCAAGGCCACACTACGAAAAAATTTACTTTGTTAAAAATTATTCAAATATAATGAACCAACACTAAAAAAGAGTCGAATTTAAAGTCATATATTAAAAATGAGAACTTATTCTTTGGAAGTAGGTATAAATTCTATAAAATATTTATGGGGCACTTTTATGAAAACCTAATTCCCAGTGTTTTACTAATTTCATAACTATAATAGATTAGTGTACTGTATGTAAACATCCAATTATGGCCTAAAATTAAGTAAAAAACCGGGATCCAGGTTACTTTATAAAGAATACCATATTAAGGTTATAGTTAGGTATAGCAAATTCACACCCGTGCTTAAAGAATAAGATCGTTTTTTTACATTTGACGATAGAATCTACTTTTCCAAGTAATTTTAGTGTTGGTTCATTATTTTTTATGAATTTATAACAAAGTAGTTTTTTTCGTAATGTATGGGGTTTTGGCTCCACTTTCAAAAGTGTGCAACCTCTAAATGTTATCCAATCTCAATAAAATTTTAAATATATCATTTTTATACCAGAGAAACTTAGGGCGTGAGCAAAGTCAGAGAAAATATCACAATCTTCAAAAATGAACCACCCTAATACAGAGTCGAGTGGTCATGCATGAGTATATCGACATACTTAACTCAATGCATTTTTCATGGCAAAAGAAATAAAAAAAAATATTTGAAGTGATTTTCGGATATGTTTTTTTTTGTTCGATTGTTTTAATTTTATTTTCATCACACTTGCTGTCTAAGCGCGCCATTGCTTGCATGCATAGCGGGAGTAATAGAAAAGTGAAATTCCCTAGGGAGTAATAGAAATGTCAGTAAGTGATTTAATCATATTTTGTCTTAAAACTTATTTTTTTGTCGGCAAGTGTGATGAAAACATTGTATGCATCACGGTCCTGAAGGGGAATACTAACTCGAGTCATTAAAAGTTCTTCTGACACTCTCGTTAGTGATTCCGTAGGTACTTACCTCCCTTGATGCACAATGTACAATTATACATGACCAGTAACTAGGTTAAATTACTCTTTTATTTCTATCGATTTAACCATATTTTAAAGACTCATTATCATTAACGACAAACGAGTCTTAATCGCGTAAACTTATGCACTTGTCTTGCGATGGGTAGGTAGGTAAAACTATTTTATTAACATAAGTTTGCGCGATTAAAGCCCGTTGGTCGTTAAAATAGGCACCTACTTTTATTTCTAGCTAGAAACGAAAAAGGTTTAAATAAAATATAAGTCGGAATAAGACTCAAAACCACTTTGACGAAGCCAGAAAAGTTCTAACTCGCCGAGATAAAGACTGTTGCCGTACTATGAGCTGCCGCCGCATTACTAACGCGGAGTTACTTTCTAGTAGTTTCTACCGGCTCGCTCGCACCAATACACCAGCAATTCTATTCACACATTCGACGCTGCATTCATCAACGAGCTCGACGTCGAGATTAGACAGCCTTCACTTCGACGTTGAGCGCTGCGCTGCGGAAAACGGTATGCACTAAGGTAGAACAGCTCGACGTCGAACTGTAGGCGGTGACAGCCGATGACAGCTCGACGCTGTTTAAGTATCTCCAAATCGTCGATTCCTATATTTTTTTTTAGTAAGAAACACTTTATGCGCAATCTAGCAGCCATTTTATTCATGCGTCTCGACGATAAAATCCTAGCTTTTTTATTTGACATTAGGAATAGAGGCTGTGAGCAAGGTTGTGGGCGAGTTCGTCGCTGTTTTTCGTTAGAGAATACGAAGTTCGTACATTAAACGTCAAACTCGACGCAGTGTAGTTCCAGCTCACGGCGAATTCGTCGCCGAGCACTAGTGTCGTTTTAAAGTAAAT
>JALPQI010031335.1:0-12946 GCA_025490895.1 Thaumatotibia leucotreta
GACCCTCTTGTCAAATGACAAAGAAATACAAATTGTGTATAAAATGGGCACAACTCCGATAAGAGAACCAGATGAGTACTTTTGTCGAATTAATGACAATTACACGGAACTCGAAGACTTCTATGTAACAATAATTTTATTTTATAATTTGTGTCACGTCACTACGAGATCAGGCCCCAATTTCACCACATTGACATGAGCGTCAGGATGACTGACCAAAATAGCGGATCAGTGTTAGAGTACCATCATAATTTACTACCTATTTGCTACTATTTACTACCTATGTTCACATATTTGCTACCTAAGTTTAAAAAAAGAAATCAATTTAATTAAGTGGGCAGTCATTCTGACGTCAGGATGACTGCCCATATTTAGTATTTCGTGGTTAGACCCTACATTTTGCAACTTTCTATGTACTATGATTTACTACCTATTTGCTACCTAAGCATATATTTTTTCCAGATTTTTTAGGCAAAAAATGACGATTTTATAAGCATTTCAAATTCTGAACAAAAGAAAATTTGTTAGAGTACCATCATAATTTACTACCTATTTGCTACTATTTACTACCTATGTTCACATATTTGCTACCTAAGTTTTAAAAAAGAAATAAACTTAATTAAGTGGGCAGTCATTCTGACGTCAGGATGACTGCCCATATTTAAGTATTTCGTGGTTAGACCCTATATTTTGCAACTTTCTATATACTATGATTTACTACCTATTTGCTACCTAAGCATATATTTTTTCCAGATTTTTTAGGCAAAAAATGGCGATTTTATAAGCATTTCAAATTCTGAACAAAAAAAAAATTGATATAGTACCATCATAATTTACTACCTATTTGCTACTATTTACTACCTATGTTCACATATTTGCTACCTAAGTTTTCAAAAAGAAATAAATTTAATTAAGTGGGCAGTCATTCTGACGTCAGGATGACTGCCCTATTTAGTATTTCGTGGTTAGACCCTATATTTTGCAACTTTCTATGTACTATGATTTACTACCTATTTGCTACCTGAGCATATATTTTTTCCAGATTTTTTAGGCAAAAAATGACGATTTTATAAGCATTTCAAATTCTGAACAAAAAAAAATTGTTAGAGTACCATCATAATTTACTACCTATTTGCTACTATTTACTACCTATGTTCACATATTTGCTACCTAAGTTTAAAAAAAGAAATCAATTTAATTAAGTGGGCAGTCATTCTGACGTCAGGATGACTGCCCATATTTAGTATTTCGTGGTTAGACCCTACATTTTGCAACTTTCTATGTACTATGATTTACTACCTATTTGCTACCTAAGCATATATTTTTTTCAGATTTTTAGGCAAAAAATGACGATTTTATAAGCATTTCAAATTCTGAACAAAAAAAAATTGTTAGAGTACCATCATAATTTACTACCTATTTACTACATTTACTACCTATGTTCACATATTTGCTACCTAAGTTTTAAAAAAGAAATAAACTTAATTAAGTGGGCAGTCATTCTGACGTCAGGATGACTGCCCATATTTAGTATTTCGTGGTTAGACCCTATATTTTGCAACTCTATGTACTATGATTTACTACCTATTTGTTACCTAAGCATATATTTTTTCCTGATTTTTTAGGCAAAAAATGACGATTTTATAAGCATTTCAAATTCTGACCAAAAAAAAATTGTTACAGTACCATCATAATTTACTACCAATTTGCTACTATTTACTACCTTTGTTCTTTTTTAAAACTTAGGTAGCAAATATGTGAACATAGGTAGTAAATAGTAGCAAATAGGTAGTAAATCATAGTACATAGAAAGTTGCAAATATAGGGTCTAACCACGAAATACTAAATATGGGCAGTCATCCTGACGTCAGAATGACTGCCCACTTAATTAAGTTTATTTCTTTTTTAAAACTTAGGTAGCAAATATGTGAACATAGGTAGTAAATGTAGTAAATAGGTAGTAAATTATGATGGTACTCTAACAAATTTTTTTTTGTTCAGAATTTGAAATGCTTATAAAATCGTCATTTTTTGCCTAAAAAATCTGAAAAAAATATATGCTTAGGTAGCAAATAGGTAGTAAATCATAGTACATAGAAAGTTGCAAAATGTAGGGTCTAACCACGAAATACTAAATATGGGCAGTCATCCTGACGTCAGAATGACTGCCCACTTAATTAAATTGATTTCTTTTTTTAAACTTAGGTAGCAAATATGTGAACATAGGTAGTAAATAGTAGCAAATAGGTAGTAAATTATGATGGCACTCTAACAATTTTTTTTTGTTCAGAATTTGAAATGCTTATAAAATCGTCATTTTTTGCCTAAAAAATCTGGAAAAAATATATGCTTAGGTAGCAAATAGGTAGTAAATCATAGTACATAGAAAGTTGCAAAATATAGGGTCTAACCACGAAATACTTAAATATGGGCAGTCATCCTGACGTCAGAATGACTGCCCACTTAATTAAGTTTATTTCTTTTTTAAAACTTAGGTAGCAAATATGTGAACATAGGTAGTAAATAGTAGCAAATAGGTAGTAAATTATGATGGTACTCTAACAAATTTTTTTTTGTTCAGAATTTGAAATGCTTATAAAATCGTCATTTTTTGCCTAAAAAATCTGGAAAAAATATATGCTTAGGTAGCAAATAGGTAGTAAATCATAGTACATAGAAAGTTGCAAAATGTAGGGTCTAACGACGAAATACTAAATATGGGCAGTCATCCTGACGTCAGAATGACTGCCCACTTAATTAAATTGATTTCTTTTTTTAAACTTAGGTAGCAAATATGTGAACATAGGTAGTAAATAGTAGCAAATAGGTAGTAAATTATGATGGTACTCTAACACTGATCCGCTATTTTGGTCAGTCATCCTGACGCTCACCACATTGACAAGTGCTACAATTGTAAATTTACTGTTTCCCCAATCGGGGGCGTCTACATATAGCCTACAGTCTACAGTTACCACTTACCATCGGAAGGGCCGTAAGTTTATTTGCCACCAACATAAAATGTAGTACGGGAACTTTAATAAATAAATATGCAGCAAATAACTAGGTACTTTTTTGCGAAGCAAAATTACAATTGTCACAAAAAACACAATTGTAGTGAAATTCCGACATAAGCCGAACCTCATTTCAAGATTTAATGAAAATTGTACTAAACCTTAGGACAATTGCCACGGGTTTCAGAAAATGAAAAGTAGTTTATTAACGATATAATAACGTAATTAGTAATAATTTTATGTTGGTGGCAAACAAGCACATGGACCGTCCGATAATAAGCGGTAGCCGTAGCGTACGGAGGGCTGTGACGTCAGTAACAGTGATATTTTACAATTGTTAGACTTGTAATTATGGTGAAATAGGCCACTGGTGGCTTATATGGTCCCTTTTTTACAGTATGTATACCGTACTACCCGTAACTTTCGCACTTGCATACTTGACAGTACGTGACGGTGACGATGAGAAAATTACACACGGGACACGGGACCAATGGAACATCATAAGATCACATATCATAATCATAACATAGTGAGGTAGACGCGATGATAGAGGAATTTTTGGCCAACATCAGTAGAAACCACTGAAGTTTGTACCAAAATATAGGCAAGTTAAGCGCCTGCCCTACCTTGTTTCAAAGTTGATTTAGTTGATTATTACATACAAGAGGAATATAGTTGATGGATATTAAATAGTGGCGATAATGCATTTTTTTACAACCTAGAATAATGGAAGCCTAAAAGTGGACGTCCGCTGGATTTTTTTGTATATATATGATAAGTACAGGTACCTATTCGGATTATTCCTATTTTTATTTTTTGGTTTCTTTGTACTTTTGATATCAGATTAGATCCGCCATGTAGGTATGCGAGGAGCCCGATTGTAACCAGTAGCTTAATCCATTTGTTCCTTATAAGTCATATAACCCAGTCATTTTATGGTTCCGCAAGGTATTTTCTTCACGACGGTCCGCTTCGTTCTTAAGCAGTTCGTTTTCGTTTACCTCTTAATTAATGTTTTGCCGTTGCATAAAATACTATTCAATATTTAATTCCTCTTTACTCACTTGGAAAATATGGTTTCTCAAAAATCTTACGAAATAGGGCTAATTGAAATCATCCGTTTGGAATGGAATCTTATGTCAATGTTAAAAACGTACAACTTCTACAGTTAATCCAAGATCCAAGGCAAAATGTAAAATTGGTTGATAGTCGCGGTTACACCGAAAATAGATTTCCGTTCTAGTGTTTAGCTGATTTCTTTTCTTAAGTTAAATACATTAACTAAGTTCAAGTTGTGCCCATTATTTTATCTGGTGGTTATTAATCAAATTAAGACCGTTTTTAAAGTGAGCATTTGAGAGGACTTTTATGGTGGTGCAAAATTACGTTACAATCTTGTGAAGTCTTTTCAAGTAAAACTCTAATCTGCACAAAAAAATATTGTTAAAAAATATTTAGGATCTTGATGTATTAAAGAACATTACATTCAATAATAATACCTCCTTAGATTTACCAAATACAGTAAATAGAATGCAATTGAATTATGATCATTTCAGGTCAGAAGGCATAGACTTTCGAACGCATATTCGAACTGTTTTTGCAGCCGTCTAACGTCTACCTCTTTTCGACTTTATTACCACTAAATTGACTGAGTCGAAAAGTGGTAAATCACATTTTTTGTTGACTGTACCTCGTACCAATCTAATGAGATAATGTAGAATCTTGCTGAATTTGCATTGATAGCTTCTACTTAAGGCAGGTACCCACTGTAACTGCAAGTTTTACTTTCTCCAACCAAACGTGGCAAATATATGAATTATTTCAATTCCCTCACTTTCTCACTCACCAGACCTGACCTTACACTAAACTGTACTAACTAGCGGTCCGTAAAATGACTGGGAGTCACTGGAGTAGTTTATATCATATAAGTACTCGTATTTTGCTTCATCAGTATCGCTGTTACTTTTTTCGGAAGAGTCGGATGTCCACCTTTAGATTGGTGAGGTGACGCGTACGTACCTGATGCTGGAAAAGTGAATTCCGTACCAGACAAATGTCTTTCCAAGTGCGCAGACCCTTCAGCTCACAGCCAGGTGACACCACGTCTGTGCAGTTGAGGTCAGCATCCACCGGCATCACAATGAATGGATACACCACCTACGAACAATTTATACCGTGTGTAAATCTAATACGGGCTATAAATTAAATCAGGCATGGGATTCCTCGGTGTGATAACGAGGTTTTTTTTTAAGTTACACTTAATTATGATCAGACACAATTTTTTTGAAAAGCAGCAATATGGGTACGAACGTTTGATAATATTGATATGGCAATTATGTTATGTCATCTGCTTTTGAAATTAGCTGTCAACGAGCCTTTAACTTGTGTGTGTTGCTCTACATTGCGCGCCGAATTATTCCGTATGAATAATTTTGTCACTCTAATTATAAGAAAAAGTTATCTAAATGTTATTATGAATAAAAAACTTATTGTCATAAACTAACCCCCGTTAAGAGATCCGCCCGAATAAGACTTACATTGTTCAGTGAGTAAATCACAACCGTTACTATAGTATGAAGCTAGACAGACAAGTGGAAATTATTACAATTTAAAGACTAGTCATTATTCTTAACATTATTTATGCCCGCTAATATTATTAGACCTGTTACACCATCCGAAAAAAAAATTATCTGTCGGATAAATGTTAACTGTACTTTTTTTATCCAGGGTTGCGTGGTCCAAGCAGATAAGTGGAGATAGATTATATTATTTTATTATTGAAACGGTTTGCTCGACTTATCGAGTTTCACCACGCAACTCTCCATATGCTTGTGGAAAGGGATAGTGACAATTTTATCTTAAGGATATATTTATCCGGAGATCAATTACGGAATTGTGAGGCTGTAGTATGCAGGAGTGACACTGGCATCCACTAACACATCCTAATCATCTTTCAATTCTTTGTAAAACTAGAGCAGTGAATCGTGTAAAATTGGCGTGGCACTTAACTTACCTAGCTATTTGCTTACACTAATTATGACCATATTGCTCGAGTTACGTGCTAAGTCGTGATCACGAATACACGATAGTAAAGAAAGTTTGCAACTTAAAATATGAGATTAGCATTTTCAATCAATTTGAAATTGACACGTCATCGGATTTCTTGTATTTTAGTACGCATGGATCTGTTCCGCATTATCGCCATAGAGAAATATAATTAGAAGCATTAAAAATATCGCAAAAAATAGGTGATTTGGATCAAATCTAATTTTTTGCTTCAATATTATTAAACTATTTATTTAAATACCTAGTGTAATGTAAAAAATGCCGTTTACTTTGGGGCAAAGATTGTTCACCCCACACAAGTCACACGTTAAAAAATTGCCATTGATAAAGATTTTAAAATACCTTAGTCAAACACTAAGAACTTCATTTTGGAATCTTTTGCTCATTGGGGTCTCTATGGTAACCCTCCCCCGTAAAACACTCCTGAAACCTATACATACAACTCAAACACACATATGCAAGCATGACAGACCATTATTTTGTCTGCCTAATTTGTTCTTGCGTTTGTTTTTTGTAATTACTTTTAAGCTAGTAGAGGTTTCAAATAATTTTAGTTATCAATACAATACTGTTAGAACAAACATCAATGTAGACTAATTGACACACCTAATTGTAGACGGTTATCAAAAATTATGATTCCATGTGGTTTTGTTGTTATTCTGTCCCATTGCCCAGGGGGAAAAAATTGCAGAGTTTACGAGAAGAAACCATCCAGGACACTTTACTAACTAACAGGACACTGCCTTTCTCTACTTTGATTGGTATAGAAAGGCAGTGTAACTGTCAGAAAATGAAAGTTTTGCAAATTTGTAAAATTCAACTTCAACATTTTAGTGTGAGGCAGCAAGAAAAAAGTAATAAATACAAATACATCAAATAATATGTTGCCTCACTTGCTTAAAATATTGTAATGTTGGTTGATTTTGCACTCTCACCATGCAAGTGTAAGAGTGAACTGTATGTATATCATCATTTATCATGAACAACACTCTAATCCAAAATTATACATGCTTCTAATTTGAATTCTTTTGCTTCATTAGTAGAATTGAAATTACGACACTGTAGCAACTTTAAGTGCAGCGTTATTCATGATAAGCGTCAATATGTATGAACAATAGTACATCACAGCAGTTGGTAAATTTAACTTTACTGATAAAAAAACCACCATCAGATCAACAATGACACAGTATAATTTAGTGGTTTCCAGAAATGCTGGAACTAGATTAAACTATTTAGGGCAGCTGATAATTTGAGAACAAGCACATTACTGTATCTGTGGAACAACAAGTGTACACTTGTTATTTCATATCTAGAAAATGTCCGAAATGTATTACAACTATTATAAGATAATATAATCATACAGATCATTTAATTTTTAAAATTTTACTCATTCATATACCTTTAATGACAAAATTTAGACATTTCAAATAATTCTAACAATTCTTGAGAAATGAAGAATCAATCAAGAAATTTATTTTTGGTTTATTCCTTAGTTCTTAAGCCCTCTTTGATGTTAAAATTTCAAAAGTAATAAATAAAGGATAGTGTCTGGGTAGCAAACAAGGTCCCATAACTGGAAAATTGCAACACATCTGGCTAAAATGGCTAATTATGATAAAAGCATTCTGTAAGCTACAAAAAATTACTTACAATTGAAAGCAACACATTGTCTATCATCAATTGTCATTCTGCAAATTATGAACAGTATTTACACACAAGCAAGGGTAAGTAATTAGTATGAAAACCACACATCCTTGCAAAGCAATGATATATATGTATTTCCATTTTCCACCAGGTTAATGACTGTAAATTCCTTAAAATGAAATTAAACCACCAACCGCTATTCAAATGTTTTTATAGGTACATATGGACATAATTATATCCATTACCTAAAACCTGACACTATTATTTTCACTACTATTTGAAAAAAAAAATACCTCAATCAAATATGACAGATTTTGATATCACTATTTATCATTAAGTGCAACAAGTAAGGTAAGCCCAAAACAAGTGGAAATAAAGCCTGTCATCACTATTAAGGAAACTTCAACTGAGTCACAAGAACCAAACAATTGTATATCTTATTGGATAAATCCAACAAAATAAAAGAGATTTAAGCTTCATCTAAGCCAATTGACAAACCCATGAAATAGATATAGATACATATTTTCTTCCTCATGCATTACTCATCTCGGTTTCGATAAAATGTGTTATTGTAACGCCGAATATTCTCTCTAGATTATAATAACATGCCGTACGAAGGCTAAATGGAAAGTTCGTGAATAGACACCAGTTCAGCACGTTTTTTATAAGGAAGTTGGGAATTTCAAAAGGGGGTATATGTCATGTCACAACTCATTGCCACTTGCTTACACCTTTCACAAAGCTATAATCCGCAACTAATACTAAACTCATTTAAAATCGGTCACAAAAAACATTGCCACAAAAGAAAGGAAGAGACTGCGCCTTCTTGACGGAGGGACTATCTGGCAAAAAAATACGACTCGAGTGCACTGCTTCTCCGTTAAGAACCATCTGGTCTAAGTAAGGATAACTGGAGTAGGACAGGACTCGATAAAATCTACCCCAAACGCACTACAAATACTGAATACATGATCGAAACAAAGAAAATAATGAAGAATTTAGATAATTGGCATTCACGAAGAAAATGGCGTCATATCACTAGTCAAGGAACAAGGTACAATTTCGTCATTCAAAAACACGAGACACATCACCATAAAAGCACCACTAAACACTAAAGCATGCTAATCATAAGGTTTTCTTTGAAAAAGTACTCACTTTGAATAAGAATTCCAAAGAAAATCATCCAAAAACTTTGAGGACTGATGACAAGGCACTCCACTCACCGTTTGCAAAACCAGACTAATTTATCACGTGACCTAAGGAATGTTACCATAACAAAAAATATTTGTGTTGTGTAGTAATTTCATTTCAAGTAATAGTAGAAATGTTGTTTTTTTTTGCAATCATCTACAATTTTACTATAATCTATATAATATTTTAGAAATTTGATAATCATAAAAAATCTACTTTAAAAAAAACGATAATTTTGTTTTTTTTTGCAGGCCACAAATTTACAGGTACACATCGTTTCCTATAGAAAACTGCAATTAATAAATTTAAAAGTATTACTGAACTAAAATAAATCTAAAACTAGCCTCTGCTGCATGGTACCGAGGACGCTAGCAATATTTCCTTTCCTTGCTGGATTGTTAAGTGAATGCGTTGAGCGAGGAAGTTGCCAGCTAATGGCGTGGTGGTATCTCCCGTGACGTCTCTCAGCCTGTAAAGGTGCATGCAGATTAAAAGAGCATTCGCTGTTCTATCCCCCTACTCTACGAAATTCAATCGTTACATAAACGTGATTCGCGGTTTTCGTAGAGTGGGGGATAGAACAGCGAATGCTCTTTTGGTCTGCTTGCACCTTTAGATGGATATTTGAACAGACTCAGAGCGTTAGGACGTCACGGACCAAAGCTCTTGACGCCTAAAGCAACGAAATTATATTCGGCGCCAAGACCCCTGTATTTTCCCACTCCACTTAAGATTTCTCGATAGCCTTTGCTACTGCCGCTGCCCCACAGAGGTTTGGTGGAGATGAGACGGGGGGACCTGCGTAGGTTGCATCCCACACCAGCACCCGTCTCATACTCCAACCAGAAACATTCCATCAGGACCCTTGCCGTCAGTTCGGTGTTTTCCGGTCGGCTCTAAGAGAGTCGGCACACCGACTGATACAAGAGAACGATGGATTATGTAATTGAGGGCAGCCTGTCTTGAGAAGCGACCCGCACTAAGTCAGCAGGAAAGTCCTTTCGTCGTTATTTCTTTGACTTTCATACGTACTACATTTTTTTGAGAGGAAAGATAAATTATATTCTTTACTCACTTGTTTGTTTTTTTAATTTTGGTGTAAGAATTGCTACATGATTCACAAATATAAAGCAAACAGGGTTGGTTTTGGAACAGCATTTCTCTACGAAAAAAGTCAAAACTCTGATGTTAATTTCTTACAGAGTGAAAATAGTCTATCGTAAGACAACGAAAAATGTGCGATTTTATAACACATTTCAAGATTTTCACGCTACACCAAGCCCAGCACCTGACTCAGTATCAACTATAATTGTTAAAAGAACGACATAAAAAAATCGGTAATAATAATAATATTTTGGAACTATCATAATATATAATAATTTATGATACATCACGAAAAAATGTATGAATCATATATTTTTTTTCGTGGTGGTATTATGTTATGATGTGGAATAGGCAAGTCATCAACTGTAAACATTTTCTCATTTAGTAGAATTTACGGTTGATAATATGGTAACCTTGGAAAAAACACGTCTCGTAATGTAATCGGATATTTATTTTTATTTTACACAATTTATTAATTTTCGTGTTATGTAATCTATTAATCTCACTAAAGTTTAAAATAATAATATATATATTAAATAACTGTGCCGAAATTCGAAACCTAAAGATAATAATGAGAGTGGCAACACTGTTGACAGTCGTCATATCCCTTTCATACAAGTATATGCGTCCCTTTCTCGCTCCACCCCCTACCACCTGGCAGTCACTTATATAGTCTGTGACATAATTTTTTAAATCATTGGCTTGCTGTTTTTCGAACGAGAAGGTCGTTTAGCTAAACTGCGGTGAGTGTTTTAAAATTACTTTGTCCAGTTTAGCTCATATCCTGAAAAACAGTTTACTAACGGCTTTTGCCGTTCGGAAATAATATTTAAAAAAGTCCCTTTAATAAAAGATGGAGGATCCGGGAGAGATTCAATATGTCGTGTTGGAATCAGTACCCGAAAACATAGCGGTAGAAAGGCCACATCCTGTCATGAGGCTAGAACAGGCGCGAAAGCGCAGTGCATCACCGGGGACTGAACCCAATGCAAAAAGGGTTATGACTGATACTCAAAACGACGTATTGAATAACCTGGTAAAACAGGTACATCAAATTAATAATATTTTACAAAAACTGACACGTGCTAACGAGCCGGAGCAGTGTACAGAACCTCAAGGCGAGGTCGATGATGGTGACGAAATTTGCATGGACACTAGTGGTGAATTGTTTGAAAATGAACCTGCCCCTCCTAAACAAGAATTTACCTTAGACATCCATACTAGCCTCAAAGAACCGGCGATTTCAAAAACTGACGATGCAAGTCTACTTAAATTGAAAGCGATTCAACATTTTGAATCTAACGAATGGGTCGATGTTCGGTACTCAGACACCCAGAAAAAATTTTGCTCAACCCCTGGTTTTACTGACCTAGAATGTAATGATGAAATTAAGCCCTATGATAAATTCAACTTTTTAAGTACCACCGAAAAAGGCTTCGCCGCGATTACCCAAGGCCTTATTAAACAGCAGGAAGCTGTTGAAAAGGGCATGCGGTCGGTTTTAACCTGGCTACGTAACTCTGACGTTATAGATCTAGATACCATTGAAAGTAAAATAAAAGAAGCTTTTTCCGATGATTTTAAAAATATATCCAATGATCTTTTGCAAATGACATGCGGCCACAGGGCTGACCTGATTCAGCAGCGGCGAGACGCGATTCTAAGATCTGTTAAAGATAAATTCGTTAAAGCTAGCTTTCGAAAAATACCCCCGACTTGTGAATATTTATTTAACCCGGCCTCCTTAACGACAAGCATAGAAAAACATGGGGGTATGAGCAAAATCTTCTGGCCTTTGAAAACGAGTCTTGCCAAGACAAATGCAACTAGTACACAGTCTAGCGTGCCCATTGCACCTACACATCCAAAAGCACCAGCGCGCAGCTACCATGATAGTAATGTGCTACACAATACACAATATACTTTAAAACAAATGGCGCCAGCGCATGGAATGCCTTATTACCCTTATATGTTACCTCCTGCGCAAGGAGTACCACCATTCTTTAACCAGGACACCATTCCTGTACCCATTAGACCTGCGCAAGGTCAAGCATTTCGGGCACGAGCACCGAAAAGCAGTACAAAACAGAATAGAGGAGGGTTTTCTGGAAGAGGGCGTACAAGAGGAAAGTTCTGACTCGAATTTCCAAGCAGGGCGTTTAAAGGGCTTCCTCTCAACCTGGGAAACGCTGCAAGCACCCAATTATATTTTAAAAATCATAAAGGAAGGGTACCGCATACCATTCTCCTCAAAACCCCCATTAATCATGCCTCAGGACCAGAAAACAATTCCCTTCTCCAAAGAAATGGAAGCTCAAATACAGTCTTTGAAGACCATGGGGGTTCTGGAAGAAGCACAGTTTTCACCAAGCTGTCTGTCAAACTTATTCCTGAGGAGGAAGGAAGACGGTACATTCCGACCCCTATTCAACCTTCAGCGCCTAAACAAATATATTTACACAAGCAAATTCAAATTAATAAATCAACAGAAGGTACAGTCTTTCCTTCAACCAAAGGATTGGCTAACAAAAATAGATTTGTCCAATGCCTACTTCCACATACCAATCGCAACAAGCCATCAAAGATTTCTAAGGATGATGTTCCAAAACAAATTATTTCAAATGACTTGTTTACCGCAAGGCCTGGCAACATCGCCGAAAGTGTTTGCAACTTTCACGAATTGGATAGCTCAGCTAATTCGGAGAAAAAATATACGAATTCTTGTCTACCTAGACGACTTTCTGCTGGCCAACCAGAACCAAAACTTGTTAAAATTACAAACGGCGTTTGTAGTAAACCTACTAAAATCATTGGGGTGGCAAGTGAACTACAAAAAGTCAATACTGACACCCCAAACCCAGATAGAATACTTGGGTATACTTTGGGATCCGTTGAACAATTCAAAACGCCTCCCAACGGGAAAACTCTTG
>JALPQI010031337.1:0-86623 GCA_025490895.1 Thaumatotibia leucotreta
TGAAAACGAGTCTTGCCAAGACAAATGCAACTAGTACACAGTCTAGCGTGCCCATTGCACCTACACATCCAAAAGCACCAGCGCGCAGCTACCATGATAGTAATGTGCTACACAATACACAATATACTTTAAAACAAATGGCGCCAGCGCATGGAATGCCTTATTACCCTTATATGTTACCTCCTGCGCAAGGAGTACCACCATTCTTTAACCAGGACACCATTCCTGTACCCATTAGACCTGCGCAAGGTCAAGCATTTCGGGCACGAGCACCGAAAAGCAGTACAAAACAGAATAGAGGAGGGTTTTCTGGAAGAGGGCGTACAAGAGGAAAGTTCTGACTCGAATTTCCAAGCAGGGCGTTTAAAGGGCTTCCTCTCAACCTGGGAAACGCTGCAAGCACCCAATTATATTTTAAAAATCATAAAGGAAGGGTACCGCATACCATTCTCCTCAAAACCCCCATTAATCATGCCTCAGGACCAGAAAACAATTCCCTTCTCCAAAGAAATGGAAGCTCAAATACAGTCTTTGAAGACCATGGGGGTTCTGGAAGAAGCACAGTTTTCACCAAGCTGTCTGTCAAACTTATTCCTGAGGAGGAAGGAAGACGGTACATTCCGACCCCTATTCAACCTTCAGCGCCTAAACAAATATATTTACACAAGCAAATTCAAATTAATAAATCAACAGAAGGTACAGTCTTTCCTTCAACCAAAGGATTGGCTAACAAAAATAGATTTGTCCAATGCCTACTTCCACATACCAATCGCAACAAGCCATCAAAGATTTCTAAGGATGATGTTCCAAAACAAATTATTTCAAATGACTTGTTTACCGCAAGGCCTGGCAACATCGCCGAAAGTGTTTGCAACTTTCACGAATTGGATAGCTCAGCTAATTCGGAGAAAAAATATACGAATTCTTGTCTACCTAGACGACTTTCTGCTGGCCAACCAGAACCAAAACTTGTTAAAATTACAAACGGCGTTTGTAGTAAACCTACTAAAATCATTGGGGTGGCAAGTGAACTACAAAAAGTCAATACTGACACCCCAAACCCAGATAGAATACTTGGGTATACTTTGGGATCCGTTGAACAATTCAAAACGCCTCCCAACGGGAAAACTCTTGACGATACAAGAGAAGATATCTCAGACTCTCACTACAAGAGTCTTGACTTTAAGAGAAATACAAAGCCTGACGGGCGTATTAAATTTTGCGAGCCTGGTAGTACCTCGGGGGCGGTTGAACTTCAGGAGATTATTAAAATTTACAAACCAAATAATCAACGAACACCCCCTGAAACCACAGACGTTGCCAGCAGAGACCATAAAAGATCTGAAATGGTGGTCCTGTCACTACCAAGATCATTCCGTTCTCCACCAACAACCAGTCAGTCATCACTTGTCAACCGATGCATCGGACAAAGGCTGGGGCGCACAAGTGAACAATACTCGCGTTCAAGGCCTGTGGGGACCTCAAGAAATACGACTACACTCAAATACCAAAGAGATGATTGCTATACTGAGAACCCTCAAAATACAGTGTCAATCTCTAGCAAACTCAACAGTTTCCATACAGTCGGACAACAAGACAGTCTTATCCTACCTACGGAACGAAGGTGGAACAAAATCAGAAAGCCTTATGAATCTGACATACAAAGTGTATCAAATCCTTCAACAATACAACATTCAGTTGAATCTGCACCACATACCGGGCAAGTACAATATAGAAGCCGATCACCTGTCTCGAGGTTACGCACACCCAGAATGGCATCTCCTTCCAAACCTGACCAAGACTGTGTTCGCCAAGTGGGGAGTCCCCCCAAATAGATCTGTTTGCATCCAGAAGAGCTCATGTAGTGAAAAGATATGCAACTCTAGATGCGACAGACAAGGAAGCAGAATTTGTGGATGCATTCTCCCAACAATGGAGTTACAACCTTGCTTGGATATTTCCACCACCCTTCCTAATGCCAAAAGTTCTGGCACACCTGAACAATGCAAAAGGTTTATATCTTGTAGTGGCTCCTCGGTGGGAGAAGGCATTCTGGAGACCCGACCTGAAGTGCCGTGCAGTAGCACCACCCTTCATCATACACAACCTACATACAGCACTGATCGACACGAATACCAACAGAGTGCCGAACAAAGCGCAGGAGCTTCACCTGGAAATTTGGAAATGTGGGGCTGGTGTAAAGCGTTAACCACATGGAATGCTGAACAACTAGAGCTCCTTGGTTCCAGCTGGAGAGATTCTACCAAAAAATCGTACAAGACGGCCTGGCAGCGTTGGTGCTCATGGACCTTACAAAATAAGGTGAGTCATCATACACCCTCAGGATCAGATTTAGCTAGGTTTCTATGTGATCTCTTCTTAAAGAATAATCTAGCCTATAACACTATATTATTTCATAAGTCTGTGGTTGCAACATTATGCAACCCCAATAATCAGGACTCCCTCAGTACCCATCCTTTAGTAAGTAGAGTGTTGAAGTCTATAGCTAATAAAAATCCTAAACCACATAAACCTCCTATTTGGGATGTTGATAATGTTTCAAATTGGCTCAAGCAAAATTATAATGGTGTTAATAATCTCTTTGAATGTTCCCGAAGAGCGGCCTGTATCCTTTTACTTTGCTCAGGACGAAGAGTACATGACTTAACCTTATTATCTATTGATCCAAATCTATGTAAAATAACACATAATGAGATAATATTTTGGCCTGTTTTTGGTTCTAAAACTGACAATCATGCCTATCGGCAATCTGGTTGGAAACTTACATCCAACTCAGAAGACCAGACTATTGACCCAGTGTTTTGGGTAAAAACCCTAATTTCACTAACAAAAGAAAGAAGAGATGCTTGCAAAAGCAGCAACCTCTTTCTAACTGTTCGAGGCCCTCCAAAGACTGCTTCTAGAACAGTAATTGCAAATTGGGTCAAATCTTTGTTACAGGATGCTGGGGTCACAGCCTCTGCGGGAAGTGTGCGATCAGCTGTTGCTTCCAAAAATTGGTCATCTAATCATTTCACCCTGGACGAGATACTTGCTCGAGGAAACTGGAGATCAGCAAATACTTTCCAGAAATTCTATGAAAAAGAAATTAGAAGTGACACTACAGCTAGGTCAAGCCTAGTTCAGAATCTCTTTCAACCTATCTAAGTTGTTATAAATTATGCACTATGATTTACTACTACTGATCATGTAAATGTAAAAATAATAATATAATTCCCTATTTATCATGTAAATGTTAAATTAACAATATTAATTACACTGGTTAGTTAATTAACTAATGTCTTAACTAGAAATGTGCACCTACAAATTACAGAAAAAAGAAATGTATACTTCTATTAATGCATAATAGATTAAGTTTTTTATACTGAATGTATATAAAATTAAGTTACCTATAAGTATTAATTAATTCAATATTCATGAATGTTAAATAATTAAAAAACCTGTATGAGGAATATGAAAAAATAAAAATTCATTTTATGCTTGAAGTCTTTATTTTCATAATAGGATGTACCTATCATGCTTACATTACTAAGATTCTATCACCAACTTCTTTCGTCTTCAAGACTTAAAACCTAGCAGTTCAATACATTATCATGTCTAGATCCTAGGTGACTAATTTCACCTAACCCTGCCACTGCTAAGGTTCAATCACACTACAGGTTTATGCACTGCACTTGCTCCACACTGATTTTTCAATAAGTACACAAAATCAGATGTACACTGCTCACATTGGCTTGCCTACCACCAGGCGATAACAAACACGTCTCATTATTATCTTTAGGTTTCGAATTTCGGCACAGTTATTTAACACGTTGAACGCCACGCCAAAAATGTAGTCTTTCCATTGGAGCCACAGGGGTCACCGGTGAGCCTAACCATGTTGAACCATTGGGGCCACGGGGGTCACCGGTGAGCCATCGCGAGCCTTCATTTCAAACCTGTTTTACAGGCCACCGTTCACTTATTCCATCCAAAAACGTATGCAGGGTGAGCCGTGTGGCCCTAGAGAAGATACAAATTGCCTTGGTTCTTTTGTACTGTAAAGGACTTATGATTTTTTCGTCATTTTGTGAACTTAGTAGGGTTGGCTAACTCGTCATAGGTAAAATATAGTTGAAGACTTGCAAATAAGGATTTTAAATATCGAGTTTGGTAAAAAAATAAACTAAATTAGTTTTTAATGTTTAGATTTATTTATTTACCTAATTTTAAGCATATAATACAACTTTTAGTTAAGTTTAGAAATAGGTAACGTCGTCGACTTACTCGCTATCAAGATGGCACTAAATTTTAAAAAAGCTTGTATTCTTGAGCTTTTCGAAAAACAATTTATCACAATTGGCATAGTAAACTTAAAGGTATTTATTATAATTATAATTCTTATCAAAAGTAACAAAAGTACAAAATCATAATAGATAGTGAATTCTGTCGTGGTTTGGCTCCGGAATTGTTTAGAAGGAAGCTACTTTTTAGATCGAGGGGGGCATTATCTCCAGATCGACGTCGACGGAGTTGCTATGGGTAGCCCTGTGGCACCGGTTTTAGCAAATAACTGGATGGAGCATTTTGAGGCCAGCATAGATCTGCAACCATGGAAGTGAAATTATGGAAGCGGTATGTCGATGGTGTCTTCTGCGTTATGAGAGGTGGCAAGCATGAAGTTAAGCAATTACTCCAGTATCTTTTCTGGACGTGAAGGTGATAGGTCGAGATGATGGTTCTTTGGCGCACAGTGTCTATAGGAAGCCCACACACACAGGCAGGTATTTGAACGCTCTGTCTCACCGGCAGCTTCAGTCTGTGGTTAATTCTCTAAAGAACAGAGCACATGACCTTTGTGACCCTGAATTTCTGGAAATTGAGTTATCGCACGTTCAGGAGGTTCTGAAGAGAAATGGCTACATAATGAACAGACGGCAACCCAGACGAATATCGAGGAAGAAACATTCAGATGTTGTGAGGCGACCAGCATTTTTGCCTTATGACAGGGGTGTAACAGACAAAATAGGTACGCTTTCGAATAAGTATTCCATATCAACCGTTTATATGCCGTTATCAAAGGTGGCAGGGTATCAAAGGTCGCCTAAGGATGTTTTACCTTATCACACACCGGGCGTTTATAAGATCGATTGTAGCTGTGGTAGTTCCTATATTGGGGAAACTAAACGCACCATAGCGGAAAGGGTCAAGGAACATATCAGGGCTGTTAAAAAGCGTCAAACGAATAAGTCTGCTGTGGCCGAGCATTTGTTGGAGTCTGGACCTAACCACTTGAGCTCCATAACCCGAAAGTCCTCTCAACCGAGCGTACCTATACATCATAGCCGAAAAGTATGTGAAGCTATTGAAATTAAGAAACATCGGAATTTTTATCAAAATGAGGGGCAAGGAATCTCGTCCGCGTGGAATCCCGTGATTTACAAATGTAAGCGTGGTGAAACATCCATCTTAAAGCCATTGGATATTGTGAGTGTTGTATGTAGAGCTAGTGACAACCCTAGCCTAGAAGTGAAAAAAGCTTAATTGTCGTTACAAAACTGACATCGACGATAACTTTTTTGTGAGAGTTAAGCTAATTGGGTGTCCCTAGATGTGAAAATGCCCGGATACCAGCCGTACTGATAGTTGCGAGACTTGCGAATGCGCAGGCAAATGCGGGGTGTGCGGGTGGGTGAGCCGCGGCGTGACCCCGCGGCCCCCGCGGAAGGAAGTTCACAATTCCTTCCGTTCAGGCCACGCGGCTCACCGGTGAGCCTTTTAATGAAACTCGAGTTTTTATGACGTTTAAGCTAGTATCTCCTAATCTATTTTGCTAAATATAATATTCTGCATCCAAAATGACCAAAATCTCATTTTTGAAAAAATAGCCCAGTACTCAATTTCACCATGGCCTCAACGGAAATATCGTGAAGGCTCACCGGTGAGCCGCGTGGCGTCCAACGTGTTAATGAAGGCGTTTTACACTAAAATAAAACGCTAATTAAATAACTTGCCAAATTCGAAACCTAAAGTTTTCTAACCTGCCTGGTAAATAAAAAATAATAATATTGAGACAATGATTTAAAAAATTATGTCACAGACTATATAAGTGACTGCCAGGTGGTAGGGGGTGGAGCGAGAAAGGGACGCATATACTTGTATGAAAGGGATATGACGACTGTCAACAGTGTTGCCACTCTCATTATTATCTTTAGGTTTCGAATTTGGCAAGTTATTTAATTAGCGTTTTATTTTAGTGTAAAACGCCTTCATTACATGACCGGCTATTTAAGTTTTCAATTAAATTCAAAATAAAGTATGTACCTACTCTATACGTCTCGTAAATAGTACAGTACAATACCTTATATTACAATAATGACTGGCAACCCTATCTAGTGCTCGTGCGGGACAAGATTAGAGTTGCCGAATTCCGTAACCAATGTTCATATTGTTTATGTTGCTTTCGATGTCAGTGCCAGCAAATGCGAATACACAGACCATAAACCAGTTTCCATTGGTCTCTAGCATTCTGCCAATATTCCCCGATTTGTACAGATGTGAACAATCTTCGGGGGGACCGAGGGGTCTAGACGGCTGGTTCAGTTTAGGCGCCCTAAAATATACACAAACGCACGTCACGCGATATTTTTATGCATGAAATTCGCTAATGAGTTTGGAGGGAGGTAGCTGCCAACTTACGAGACTGTGGACGGCTGGTAAACATGAAATCGTCAAGAGATTTATTTAATGTGATTCTATTTTACTAGCATTCCGGAAGTTGTTTTGCGAAAATGGGACATTTTGAGGCTATGAATTCAGATGACGACAATAAATAACCTCGGATTTTCGTATCTATTACTGAATACCGCACTATATTAATTCATTTAATTTAAAGTTGTTATAAAGCTGTCTTTTTAGAAAATCACCATTTTCAGAGATGAAGAAACGACGATTACAGAGATTTGGTGGGTATGTACAGAGGTAAAGACCACCTTTAGACCAATTTTATTGGTGATTTAACATCTCTAAATGTAAAATGTCCTGAGTCTCGCCTCTACGCCAAGAGACAAGATGTAGTAAAATAGGTACATATCGTGTCTCTACTCTGTGGACATTGACAGAGATGCCGAGTAGAGTTCCTTATAAGGAATGTTGTAATATGTTACTTTTTTTATTAGGTATTTTTTATAAGATAATTAATTACGTAATATTTTTTTAAGTACCTACATTTAAGTAATCCAGATAAATCAACAATAAATAGATCATGTATCTATTGTTTACAATGACGATACAATTTAAGTGGCAGTAGCTATTGACATGAGTGTCTCTCTTGATTAGTTATTAATTAAAACTTTGGCTACAAGGGGCCAACGCTTGATTATAGATAAATAAAAGTTTTGAGTGCCAGGAATTGGCGGTTCAAAGAGTTTAATTAAGTCAGAATCCTCTTTAGTTACCATGTATCTACATATAGGCTGAAGTATGCAGTCGAAAATCAATAATTTATCTGTTAGATAATACTGTGACGTTATGCCCTACCTACCCAACTAGACACACCCTTAAGGTGCGTTAAAAACAAAAGAGCATTCGCTGTTCTAGCGCCCGTTCTAAGAAATCAACCAATCACGTTTTGTGTACCGATCGAATTTCGTAGAGTGGGAGGTTAGAACAGCGAATGCTCTTTTAGTTTAACCGCAACTTTAGTCAACACATCCTATTCATCCATGTCCATATGGCCGTTATGCATATTTCAATTATGCAATTTATTCAGCGTTAAATAATTTTTACATAGCTATACAAAACTTAAACAATAATATAAAATTACATCTAATTGCAAAAAAAAAACGAAATAAAATAAAAAACTACAATAAATCTTATAAAACTACCTTAAACTAAAGGTCTGAACTATATTTACAGATATCCCCAATGCCACTCCCATTTGGTAAAGTGCCCATAAGGCTGGCTGCGTTACCTCGCTGAATGGCAATGCCTATACGTTGAGCGAGGAACGAGCCAGCCCTAGGGTCGCCGGTGGAACGGATGAGCAACGACCTCAGTTTTGTAAAAAGTTTTAGGGCCTCTGGTCCCCAAGGACCTAGAGTCTCAACGGCAAAAGCCGAAAATACGTATGCGTCACCTAAACATGCGTATTTTCGGCGTTTTGCGTCCATATGGTAGACATGTTGTATTGTATACTACATAAATTCCAACCACATACAAAAAAGCGTTTGTTAGTCATATACCTCGAAATCACAAAATTCTTGTAGCTTTTCACCTATTCGCGTTTCGCCGCGATAGCGTATTTTTTTGTAGCATGAAATATCGGTGGTATATTTTGTTACTCGCATATATTTTTAATAGATTTTTACAATAGTAGCAAATTTTGATGTAGCATGTATTATCAATAGCCTATTTAGTTAGCCGCATTTATTTTCAATAGATGTTTGCAACAGTAGCAAATTAATGCAATAATACAGAAATGTTCCCTCCGTGTGAACTTGATTCGTTTGTTAGTCGTATACCTCGAAATCATAAAATCCTTGTAGCTTTTCACATTTTCGCGTTTCGCCGCGATCTCAAAATTTCTTAACAGTTTTTTTTTCTAGTAGAATTATTTCTGGTAGCCAATTACAATGGTGTATAAAATTCTTAGCATATTTACTTTCTTGCCTTTTTTCATTGTAATCGCTTTTCACTTCAATAGATATTTGCTTGTAACGCGTTAATACATATCGCGCAGAACCAAAGTAAAAGATATAGGTCTCCGGATCGCAGAAACTTAAGTGGCAGTGGGCGGCGTAGAACCGATGGCCGTTGGAGCGGAAAGGTTCTCGAGTGGCGGCCACGTATCGGAAGGCGCAGCGTGGACTGGTGACCTGGTGAAGGTCGCAGGAGTCCGCTGGATGCGGGTCGGGCAGGTCCTGTCGTTATGGCAATCTTTGGGAGGGGCCTATATTCAGCAGTGTACGTCTTTTGGCTGATATGATGATGATGATGATATCGCGATATTTCCTTCCTATTCGTCTGTAGTTTAGTTTGGTATATATATTATGCATTTCGCGAAGATGGAAGCTGAACCTGGATCCACTTATAGTCAGCGGGGCAATTTTAAATGAATCAAGTTCACACGGAGGGAACATTTCTGTATTATTGTATTAATTTGCTACTGTTGCAAACATCTATTGAAAATAAATGCGGCTAACTAAATAGGCTATAGATAATATATGCTACATCAAAATTTGCTACTATTGTAAAAATCTATAAAAAATATATGCGAGTAACAAAATATACCACCGATATTTCATGCTACAAAAAAATACGCTATCGCGGCGAAACGCGAATAGGTGAAAAGCTACAAAAATTTTGTGATTTTGAGGTATACGACTAACAAACGACTTGATTCATTTAAAATTGCCCCGCTGACTATAAGTGGATCCAGGTTCAGCTACCATCTTCGCGAAATGCATAATATATACCAAACTAAACTACAGACGAATAGGAAGGAAATATCGCTATATCATCATGTAATGTTTTATATTGTGTACTAGGATGGTTTGTTTAAAAATAAAATATGTGAAAAGAATACCAACCTTTTATTTGCAGCACCCCACGGTAATATTGTGGCGGGGGTCCGGAGATTAGGAAACCCTCTCTCACAAGGAAAAAAAAGATAGGGATTAGCTGCCAAAAAAGTATAAAAAAAGGAGATTTAATTAAAAGCTCGGGCGCCAGGCAGAAATCCCAAAAAAAAATGGAGAGAGAATTCCCTTCAAAAATTGGACTTTTAATCTCAAAGCAGGGGTCTGGAATTAAACTATTTATCTTTCAATTCATAATAAATTATATTCTCTCAAAGAAAATTGGTAATAAATTACAGAGAATTGGGTCTTTAATTAAGATACAAGGGTTGTTATAAATAGATTTGGGAGCCCAGAATTATTTCAACGCAGGTTGAGATAATTCTGTACTTCCTTCTAATGTCTAAATGGCACAATTTGTTTAGGTTTAGATGATTTCTAATAGGAATTTTGGATTTTAAATATGATACTAGGTTAAAAACTAAGTTGAGGACTTCGCTATTAAAAAATAAAAGTACACCGACCTTATCGTCTCTAAGTTTGTTCGTATGTACCAGAAGTGGACTTCCCGGGCGTGACGCCGCGAGAGTCTCGCTTCGATGAACTGATGGTGGGAGGCCCCCTCGGCCTCAAAAATATAGGGGGATTAAATGGGTGACTTCCCAGAAGGGGAAGTCCTAAATCTCGCCGGGTGGCGACGTGACCTCCGCTGTTGGGCTTCTGTGGATCGTGGATGCGCCCGGGGCCTTCCCTCTGGGCTCCTGCACCCGGAAACACAGGCTTGATGATTCACAGAGAGAAACGGAAGTCAGCGCCGACCGCCGAGTTCTCCACGTCCACGTGGCGACGTCTGGACCGCCGAATTCGTCCGAAATGGGGACGCGGGGAGTACGTACTTCAGAACTTGGTGTAGTACATTATGTAGATAAAACTTCCAATGGAAGAAAGAAGTAGAATTTGACCAAAAAGAGGTGGTCCCTCAAAGGGGGAAGAAAATAACCACAAACATAAGGTTCATGATTATGGTTTTTACATTAATTTGTAATTTCTAATAGGAATTTTAATAGGATTTTCAAAATTTCAATAGTTTTGATAGTTTCCAAAGTCTAAAAAGTCTTAGTTTCAAAAGTGATAGTTTCCGACTCGCCCCTGCCTGAAAAGGAGAAAAAGGGGAGCCGTCAATGCTCGTTCACATTTGTGGGCGAATTCGCGTGAGAATCCACTTATTAAAATTTACAATACTTACGTCGGATTCCTCTCGGAGTGGCTGGAAGGTGATGCAGTCATTTCAAGGAGCGGGCTATAACAAGAAACAAACATGTGCTATAACCTATTCGAATATCTCACGAGATTTTGACAATCCACTGGCAATATATTTACCTTCAGTTGTTTCTATTATCCAGCCATCCTTTTAAGTTAGCAGAACGCCATAAAGGCTGGGATATTTCCCGATATTTACGGATTTAAGTTTTCGCTGAAGTGTTCGCTAGCAAGGCTTCTTTGGAAATCAATTCCATATCTTTCCGGTTGTCTAAGTAGTCTTCCTTTTTTTTAATTTTACGTCCACAGATAACAAACTTCCGGATTCGGTTTGAGACATACTAAAATACACTCATTCCCACCTGTCATGAGTGACAGCTTGTCAAGAACGGAGTCCTGCCAACCTTCAGGGGAAAATTCACAATGACAGTCCAAAGATAACCTAAAACTTCGACTTAACAGATCTACCAGGTTATTTACGTATATCGATATCTAAATGAGAAATAATGCCATTCAAATACGAATAAATATGGGAATAGGAATTTCAGCGGGTAAGTTAAGCCATGGAAAATGAAACAAAGAGTCACTATTCTTTGGATAGGATATAATTAGCAAGCTAGACTGGTGATATGACGAACGAAATATTCTGATTCAATTGCAGGAGGCATCAATCATGTAGCGTGTCTTTTCGACACGTTACATTACCCCCTTTCCAGGAAAAATAAAAAATAGGAACTATTTTTTATTGAAGACCGAAAGATGTACCAAACAAATATATATAATTCCGGACTAACTGAAATCAAACTCCTTGCGGTACGCCAGGACAACAACGTGCAACTGGAGTCGGAAAACTCCACTATAATTTAACAAACTGGACTTACTGAGACCTGCAAGTCAGATACGATTGGGCAACACTGGCCACCGACCAATAATACTACTTTCTAGTCCATGCTAACAAGAAAAAAATTTGAATTTCGGTGCGGTTGGGCAACTTTGGCCACCGACCAATAATCTTCAAACTAAAAACTAAGAGAATAAAGACGACGAGAATATGGGTGCGGTTAGGCAACACTGGCCACCGACCAACAATCTTCAAGCTAAAAACTAAGAGAAGAAAGACGATGAGAATATGGGTGCGGTTAGGCAACACTGGCCACCGACCAACAATCTTCAAGCTAAAAACTAAGAGAAGAAAGACGATGAGAATATGGGTGCGGTTAGGCAACACTGGCCACCGACCAACAATCTTCAAGCTAAAAACTAAGAGAAGAAAGACGATGAGAATATGGGTGCGGTTAGGCAACACTGGCCACCGACCAACTATCTCCTAAACTAACAAAAGGAAGAGATCGAGAATTTTGGGTGCGGTTAGGCAACTCTGGCCACCGACCCACAATCTCCCTATCTACAACATAGAAGAAACTAAATTTAGAACTTGGGTGCGGTTAGGCAACACTGGCCACCGACCAACAATATTCCAAAATAAAAAGATGCTACGCGCAAATGAGAATTTGGGTGCGGTTGGGCAACACTGGCCACCGACCAACAATCTCCAGTCACAAGGACCGGTTCCTTTTCATAGTGCAGTTAGGTACCATGACCACTGACTAAGGAACAATATATAAATAAGAGTGCTCTAAGACGACTCTATAAAACCGACTGTGGCTGGCTCAACTCCACCAACTTTCCATACACAGCGGAGAAAAATAACCGCTGAGTGTACAGTGACAACTCAGGGTCAAACCGACTGCGTCAGATGCATAAACAGCTTTCCGAGCACAGCGGAGAAAAAATAAAACGAGCGTACTGAGACAACTCGAGTAAACCGACTGTGGCTGGCTCAACACCACCAACTTTCCATACACAGCGGAAAAAAAATCACCGCTGAGCGTGCAGTGACGACTCAGGGAGAAACCGACTGTGGCTGGCTCAACCCCACCAACTTTCCATACACAGCGGAGAAAAAAACTACCCACTGAGTGTACAGTGACGACTCAGGGGAGAAACCGACTGTGGCTGGCTCAACTCCACCAACTTTCCATACACAGCGGAGAGAAAAAAATAACCGCTGAGCGTGCAGTGACGACTCAGGGAGAAACCGACTGTGGCTGGCTCAACTCCACCAACTTTCCATACACAGCGGAAAAAAAATAACCGCTGAGCGTGCAGTGACGACTCAGGGTAACCAACAGTGTCAGATGCATAAACAGCTGTCCAAGCACCGCGGGAAAAAAAATAAGACGAGTGTACAGAGACAGCTCGGTGAAACCGAATGTGGCTGGCACAACACCACCAGCTTTCCGTACACACGGAAAAGAAAGGTCAAGCACCAAATGGTGAAGCCTTATAAAAATACCTCCTTCTCAATGGAAGTGGAAAAAAGTAAAAGTCCGAGGCCTTCTTCCCGGTACCAGGGAGAGAAGGTAAAAGTCAAATCCGAGAAAGACCAGTTGGTCCAAAACTAGAATAAACTAATCCTTTCGGATAACTAAATTTATCTATTAGATAAATTCTAAACTAACTTCTAAAAGACTAACCTGTAAAGTTAAAGAACAGAAAAGGTTAAGTTCAAGACAGGTTAGTAAAGGAAAAATACCTAACTAAAGTCCTTTAAGAAAACTTGGGGACTGTGCACAGTTAGACGCCTCTTACGTCACGCCACTGGCGGCGGTAGGGAACCGTATTCTACAACCCATCCCTACATGGGGAAAACCTAAACTAAAAAATCCCTCCGAAAACTTCGGGATAAAGTGCACTGTTAGACGCCTTTTACGTCACGCTACTGGCTGCGGTAGGGAACCGTATTCTACAACCCATCCCTACATGGGGATTGCCAGAAAAATGAGAAGATGGCAAACCAAAAAAAAATGAAGTCGCAGGAGAATCAACAAATTTCTGAAAAGTTTGTAAGGTTCAATTTTAAATTACTGAGTCATAGGCGTCCAGTGTGTGTTCTCCTTTCATACATCTCTGTCGAAATTCCCATGATCCCTAACATTCATCACCCTAACAAAGGGGGGACACAAACTAGAAGTCCATCACTCGAACTATGACAAACACCAAAATATATAAAAATAGAATTTAAAAATCCGAAATTTTGATAGCAAGAATTTACAACCTTACAAAATCTGGGAGCTAAATTAGCCGAAAAATATTAAGCTGCAACAGAACGAACAAGGTTTCTCCTCCACACGACATCACCGATGCTAAAAGAAACAGCCTTACGACCTTGAATATAAAAAACAGCTTTACGCATTATAGGCTAATAGCCTTAAAAAATGTTTTAGTTTAATAATTTTTAAAATTATTAATACGGTCAGTCGAAGCACGACGCACTTCCAATTGAAACGGTGTTCGACTGACGTCCACTCGTTTTTTGCAACTGCCCCGACCGGAGGTTTTGAAGAACTGGGGTTGTAGTTATCGCAAGTCGAAGTGGTGACATCTTTTTGCATTTAAAACAAATTGTGCCTCTAATGGTTTTACAATCTTGTAATAATGTCAGATCTTACACTCTAAACATGTTACTGGTTTAGTAACTTCAACCGCGTTAAACCTACGGGTTGGCTTGACAAAATTCAAGTCGGACGCAAAAGGCTAGGTCAATTGACCTTTTACATTTAAAAGTAAAATTATAATATAAGGTTGTTATATAAATATATTTAATAAAGTTGTCCATCCACACAGCCCCGTTGACCGGTGGTATATTAGTAGAAAGGTTCTAGTACCAACACAAGCCAACGAGTACCATGTAGATACACAGAATACAAAAACAACACAAAAAATCAAAGTGTACAACCTGTATAAGTGTAAAGGTTAAAATCTAAAAAGTAAAAACGAGAGTTTGAAGAACTCCGGAGATACAATAGTAAGAAGTGCAGTAGTATTTAAGCTGAGTCTTGGTTTAACCAAGAAAAAAAATATTTTTAAGAAAATTATAAAATTTAAAAGTCACCCTGTATTAACAACAGTAGGTACCTATGAGTGCGATAGCGTTCAAGTTAAAATTTGGTTAAATTAAAAAAATAATTATAAGGAATTTAAGAGTCACCCTGTATAACCAGGATAACCGGAAAGCGATTTTAGGAACCAGAGTCCAAATACAATAAAAAGCTTCAGAATCCGGAAAAACGCCGAGATCAGAGATCTTATACCCGAGCCCGATATAATTGGCCAAACCAAAGCCCATCGTCTCCGCTGGCTGGGTCACGTCATAAGGATGGAGGAAGATCGGGGTGCTAAACGTGCATACTTGGGTCGTCCACTAGGGCGAAGACCTGTCGGGCGTCCCCGGTACCGGTGGAGCGACGTCGTCGAGTTGGACTTGCGCGAGCTGACGGAAACAGATTGGAGGGAAGCAGCGCAAGATCGGGACCGGTGGCGACAACTCGTGTCGGAGGCCAGGACTCGCTTTGGGTCGATGCGCCAGTGAGTAAGTAAGTAAGTAAGTAAGTAAGAGTCCAAATGGAAATTTCAAAATTTTCAAAAAAATTAAATTTTGTAAATTATTGGTCACACCCTGTATAACCGTCAATAAATCAAAAATAAAAGTTTTTGGTATTTATGATGTTTTCTATAGAGCTAAAAATCAATGGTAATTCGTCACCCTGTATACATGGTGATAAATCAATGTAGGTATAGAAGTTAAAATTTAAATTGATTAGGTTAAAATTTGTAAATCTAATTTGACAGTGACACCCTGCATGCCTTATAAGATTTCACATTAAAATTATAAAGTTAAAATTTTGATGCAAAATTAAAACACTCAAAGCTGTCAAGGTTTGGTATCTGTATAAGATAAGACTAGGATACTATCATGTAATGTGGATGTAGCTAAAACAAAGTAAAATTGGCAAAATTAGGAACTGGAAATAAAATTTTCTTCACAACCAAAATGGAAATTAATTATCAAGTTAAAGGAAAAGAAACCAAACTATTGCCAGATATAAACTACGTTAAATTTCCACTCAAACAAAGGTCTTCCAAACACTAGTAACAAATAATTTAATAAGTTATTCTAATTTACTAAATGACTTTTATAATTTTTATCAGTTAAGATTAATTAAGTTAAGCTTACCAAAACTTAAGTAGGCAATAATGAATTAGATTTTAAAGGTATCTACTGATATTTACTTTTATTTTCTTATGAAAACTTTGAATTGGAAATTATATTTAACTGCTTTTAATTTCTACTTTTGTTTACACTGCACTTTTAACACTATTCACTGTATAATTTTAGAACAATCACTTAAGAATTAATTACTTATTTTTAGCTGTGGAAAAAGACACTGTTATAAAAATAACCAGTTAACACAAAATGAAAGTAAGTAAAAGTAAATGTCAACTAAAAGAAATTATTCAGCGAAGCCTCAAATTGTATTTCACAATAAAAATGTTTACAAACTATATGTTTTAAATATCCAAATGAAAGAATTGAAAGACAAATTATTCCAGATTCAAGAAAAATCAGGTCCCTGTTCTAAGGGCGACAATTTGTAATATTTTATATTGTGTACTAGGATGGTTTGTTTAAAAATAAAATATGTGAAAAGAATACCAACCTTTTATTTGCAGCACCCCACGGTAATATTGTGGCGGGGGTCCGGAGATTAGGAAACCCTCTCTCACAAGGAAAAAAAAGATAGGGATTAGCTGCCAAAAAAGTATAAAAAAAGGAGATTTAATTAAAAGCTCGGGCGCCAGGCAGAAATCCCAAAAAAAATGGAGAGAGAATTCCCTTCAAAAATTGGACTTTTAATCTCAAAGCAGGGGTCTGGAATTAAACTATTTATCTTTCAATTCATAATAAATTATATTCTCTCAAAGAAAATTGGTAATAAATTACAGAGAATTGGGTCTTTAATTAAGATACAAGGGTTGTTATAAATAGATTTGGGAGCCCAGAATTATTTCAACGCAGGTTGAGATAATTCTGTACTTCCTTCTAATGTCTAAATGGCACAATTTGTTTAGGTTTAGATGATTTCTAATAGGAATTTTGGATTTTAAATATGATACTAGGTTAAAAACTAAGTTGAGGACTTCGCTATTAAAAAAGAAAAGTACACCGACCTTATCGTCTCTAAGTTTGTTCGTATGTACCAGAAGTGGACTTCCCGGGCGTGACGCCGCGAGAGTCTCGCTTCGATGAACTGATGGTGGGAGGCTCCCTCGGCCTCAAAAATATAGGGGGATTAAATGGGTGACTTCCCAGAAGGGGAAGTCCTAAATCTCGCCGGGTGGCGACGTGACCTCCGCTGTTGGGCTTCTGTGGATCGTGGATGCGCCCGGGGCCTTCCCTCTGGGCTCCTGCACTCGGAGACACAGGCTTGATGATTCACAGAGAGAAACGGAAGTCAGCGCCGACCGCCGAGTTCTCCACGTCCACGTGGCGACGTCTGGACCGCCGAATTCGTCCGAAATGGGGACGCGGGGAGTACGTACTTCAGAACTTGGTGTAGTACATTATGTAGATAAAACTTCCAATGGAAGAAAGAAGTAGAATTTGACCAAAAAGAGGTGGTCCCTCAAAGGGGGAAGAAAATAACCACAAACATAAGGTTCATGATTATGGTTTTTACATTAATTTGTAATTTCTAATAGGAATTTTAATAGGATTTTCAAAATTTCAATAGTTTTGATAGTTTCCAAAGTCTAAAAAGTCTTAGTTTCAAAAGTGATAGTTTCCGACTCGCCCCTGCCTGAAAAGGAGAAAAAGGGGAGCCGTCAATGCTCGTTCACATTTGTGGGCGAATTCGCGTGAGAATCCACTTATTAAAATTTACAATACTTACGTCGGATTCCTCTCGGAGTGGCTGGAAGGTGATGCAGTCATTTCAAGGAGCGGGCTATAACAAGAAACAAACATGTGCTATAACCTATTCGAATATCTCACGAGATTTTGACAATCCACTGGCAATATATTTACCTTAAGTTGTTTCTATTATCCAGCCATCCTTTTAAGTTAGCAGAACGCCATAAAGGCTGGGATATTTCCCGATATTTACGGATTTAAGTTTTCGCTCAAGTGTTCGCTAGCAAGGCTTCTTTGGAAATCAATTCCATATCTTTCTGGTTGTCTAAGTAGTCTTCCTTTTTTTTAATTTTACGTCCACAGATAACAAACTTCCGGATTCGGTTTGAGACATACTAAAATACACTCATTCCCACCTGTCATGAGTGACAGCTTGTCAAGAACGGAGTCCTGCCAACCTTCAGGGGAATATTCACAATGACAGTCCAAAGATAACCTAAAACTTCGACTTAACAGATCTACCAGGTTATTTACGTATATCGATATCTAAATGAGAAATAATGCCATTCAAATACGAATAAATATGGGAATAGGAATTTCAGCGGGTAAGTTAAGCCATGGAAAATGAAACAAAGAGTCACTATTCTTTGGATAGGATATAATTAGCAAGCTAGACTGGTGATATGACGAACGAAATATTCTGATTCAATTGCAGGAGGCATCAATCATGTAGCGTGTCTTTTCGACACGTTACAATCATCATGATCATATCAGCCAAAAGACGTCCACTGCTGAATATAGGACCCCCTAAAGATTGCCACAATGACCGGTCCTGCGCGACCCGCATCCAGCGGACTCCTGTGACCTTCACCAGGTCACCAGTCCACGCTGCGCCTTCCAATACGTGGCCGCCACTCGAGAACCTTTCCGCTCCAACGGCCATCGGTTCTACGCCGCCCGCTGCCACTTAAGTTTCTACGATCCGGAGACCTATATCTTTTACTTTGGTTCTGCGCGATATGTAATAACGCGTTACAAGCAAATATCTATTAAGGTGAAAAGCGATTACAATGAAAAAAGGCAAGAAAGTACCTAAATATGCTAAGAATTTTATACACCATTGTAATTGGCTACCAGAAATAATTCTACTAGAAAAAAAACCTGTTAAGAAATTTTGAGATCGCGGCGAAACGCGAAAATGTAAAAAGCTACAAGGATTTTATGATTTCGAGGTATACGACTAACAAACGCAAAAAAGGGTAGACGCGATAAAACTAACAATAGTTACATATTAGTATACTGTACCCTTAATCGGATCAAGGTATTTCCCTACTAACGCGAACGCGCAATGCCGAGAGAAATTCATAATATCATAATAATAAGTATGTCATAAGATATGCGTTAATTGCGTCACAATATGCAACACCTCCAAAACATATCGACGTTTTATCGCGTCCTTCGCGATAATACATTGCAAGGCCGAGCCTTCGGCCGCCCTTGGCCCAGTGCGGCCCGGTGGCCCAAATATTGATATGCCATGGCACTGTCTCTTAAACTGACTATTTTTGAACCTTACCGCAAAGAGATAAGGTTCACGAATTGTCAGTTCAATGTGTTGCTAGGAGTTGATCAAAAAATCAACATTTTTTTATTCAGATTTGCTAGATGACAGTCTGCCATGTTTTTCTAACCTGATTAGTGGATTTGTTATACAAGAGCCATAAAATAACAAAAAACGCATTTATCGTGATTTAAAGATTTATCCAAGTAAACATGAACTTGTCAACGAAACATGAAAAAAGTGAACAAGCCCTGATACTCGTAAAAGTGATAAGTTACAACATGATATTATTATCACACACATCATCATTATCATCATCCTATTACAATCCACTAGCTGCTGGACATAGGCTTCTTCTATTAAGTACGAATGCGTATCAGCGCATTAGGAAGTATAATTGCCCGCTATCGCCACGGAAGGATCCGACAGGACATACTGATTATAAAATCTTATTGATGAATGGTGCAATGCAAGGAATCGGTTTACAAAACGTGTCCATTAACATTGCAATTTTTAAGTGAGTTCTGTCATCCTACACTACACAATCTACCCACACGACTGTAGCAAAATCCTACCAAACCTATAAGACCGTGAATCAAAAACTCAAATGTACCTAACATTTTGTGTTCTTGATTAAAGTAGAGGCATCGTAAGAAGTCGTTTTTGACAGCTCACAATAGTGTAGTGAAACGCTCGATTTTACCGTCGTAAAATTTTCAGTCAAGTGCGAAAGGGCGTTAGATCTGGTACTTGCCATTAAAAAAAAATAATTAAAAAAGTGTTCGGTAATCCGAACTAAAAAAGTGTTTGATAATCTTACTTAGAATCATTAGCAGGCAGCGAAACTTTGGTGCCGGTGACGTCATAATTACGTAAAGTAGCATTTAGGCAGGATGTTTTATAGGACGGATAGGACGTGACCTATAGAGGAAATAGCAGCCACAACCTCTGTTAGCGAGAAATAGTAACTAGTGTCAAAACCAGTGTCAAAATTAAAAATCAAGTTCAACAATTAATAGCAGTAGGTAATCGGTGTCCAAATGTAATGCCAGGTCAAATAGTATCGGAGTCTGATATACAATATACGTAGGTAGTTTCACTTGGTAGTAATGTCAATGCAGAACTGGCAGTGGTTGATTGAGACCATGAGCTTGGACGCGAGTTTGCCAGCCTGCAGCGATCCACTCCCAACCCACGTTGGTAAACTTGCGTGCTAGCTCAGAGGGCAATGTAGGTATGCCAAATAGAGAAATGCCGTATATACAGTATATAAAGTCACTAAAACCATTTATTAAAATCAGAGCACATCTAGGTGATAACGTAGTGGTACATAAATTATTATTCTACGAAATATAAAATTATACGTGATTTTAAAACAATTTTGACATTTAAGTTGTCAAGTTCAACACAGTCTGTAAAGCCGCGTATCCACCGGGCACACGGGCTCGCGAGGACCTGTCGAAACCATAACAAACTTTTAGAAAATATGTGCGTAACTACTACTATAGCAATTATTCGTACCTCCATAAAAAAGGTTTACTTATTTATTTCGATTGACGTATCGATAAATTGCAGCAACAGTAGTAACATCACTATTCTGTACAGGCAACAATGAAGTTTGACATTTGCTCCATTATACTAACTGTCAACATTTACAGAACTTCATGTGCAAACAAACGTCAAAAACGACTTCTTACGATGCCTCTACTATAAAGTTATTTTAGTGTGGTCGGATCTTGCTTTAGGTATGTTCGTGTGGGTAGGATGATAGGACTTACTTAAAAATTGCAAAGTGAATGGACACTTCGATGTAATCAGCACTAGGTTTTCCCATTTTTTTTCAATAGATAATCAAATGTATATTTTATCTGTGATAATTAATCTGTAGCCGTATCATGAGATTCCTCGGCGCGGCGTTATTTACGCGCGTAAAGTTTACTTCCTCAATAACGCAAGTACAATCGACAACAGAGCTGTGGATACAGACAAAGTGCCAAAAATATGTAAACAGAACTTTATTGCCTTGACATAAAGGTGTGTATACATATTTCTGGCACTTTGTCTGTATCCACAGCTGTGTTGTCGGTTGTACGAGCGGAATAGATAGAAAGTAAACGCGCGTTACTTAAGTACGTAGCGGTATCTCATGGTAGAGCTACTGTCTATAATAGTTATCTCTTTATCCCTGCATACCTTTCTGCATGCGAGTGAGTCAGATGCACGGACACGGTGAGTGTTCTGCGCACATTCACAAAACATTACATCTGTATATTATTAGAACTGCTACAGGACTTCCTTTCATGTGTAACTCCTACTACGCGGCCACTCGCGACACGTCAGGGCCTGAAACACGCGTCATATGCGTGAATAGCCCCAATTACCGTTGCCTAATTACTGCGACGTCTGCGACCATGTAATATATGGACATCTAATGCAAGTTCAACAATGCTCCCTATATTGGGCAATTGGGTAGGACAGCACTTTTCTTTACACCGCGCATAATATTTATCATATTAAGGTGCATTCAGACCAAACGAGCATTCGCTATTCTTTCCCCCTACTCTACGAAATTCGAACGTGATTCGTTGATTTCGTAGAGTGGGGGATATATATTCTGTGGTGGGGGATAGAATAGCGAATGCTCGTTTGGTCTGAATACACCTTTATGCGGTAAAACGCACGGCGGTCGTGGCTTCAATCTGCGGCTCGTATCGTACCAATGAGTTTATCAAAAAGCTTAAGTACGAAATATCATTTGATATTCACAAGTGCTTTCCTGTGAAGGAAAATATCGTGAGGAAACCTACATACAACTGCGAAGAAATTAATGAGTGTATGTGAAGTCCCCAACAAGTACTGGGCCAGCGTTGGGACCACGCAAAATAGGCAAGTTTGATGTCGAGTTGCGGAAAAAATGGCCTAGAATACAACAACCTGGTTATATTTCTACCCTCGTTAATTGCCACTCTGAAAGTCTAAAAGCTTGTTGGCTGCTTCTATCAAACTACCAAACAATTTAATTAAAAATCAATTTGTTGAACTAAAGAGCAATGGGTCATTCTAAAATTCGTTGCACAAAATCGTCAATGGAAAAAACAACTCTTTTAACTCAATTTTTAGTATAGACGGTGCCTTTTTTAGGCTCTAGTGCGAGACATTTTACGTTAGGTCCAAAACTTCGGAGGCCATCTGCACTAAAAAACGTCGTACGAGACACGTGCTAAATCGAAATTCGTAACTCGTGTCGATTTAAAACACTCCCTATGTTGACTAACTTTAGTAATGAAATATTAAAATAGTGTAGCGTAGATGTTGTTTCATAAAGATATAAAAAACAAACTTATTTTGACAAAAAACTTGCAACGAATTTCAGAATGAAATACAGTCTGTTTTAACTGGGCAGCTCTATTTTAGCAGTTGACGTCATTCAAATAGAAGAAAATCAGGTCAATAATGTAAATGTGCAATTGTATTTGACTTAATGCTACAAAGGCGAAATCTTAAAAATAAAATTTAATGTTTATTTCCTATCTGTGCCAAATTTGATACAGTACCTAGGAGATACTCAAAGAGTAGGAGTAATAATCGATAGTAATCAATAGTAGTAGTAGTTTTTTATTTTATTTATTTAGTACACCGCGCGTAGATTCCTTATCATTATATTCATTATCAACTTTCCTCTTTCCACAAGATTTAATTCATTCCTTGTTTATGCGATTTCAATTACCAAACTCATTGTAAGGTTTTTCTCCCTTATTTATAAACGTGTCCTAACTTAGCAAGCCGATAAGTATCGTTTGTCCCTTTCCCTTTTATAGAAATATTGATAAGACGGAAAGTTACAAACGATACTTATTTATCGGCTTGTTGGAGACGTCTATGAATAAGGGGCTCAGTCATTATTATTTTTGAAAAGCAATTTTGTATGGCTCTGCTTCCATGTTGTGTTCGTTCAAAGAGTTAAATTCATACTGTTACGTACTATAGTGTTACATAGTGCGAAATAATAGCATTATACTTTACGGGAAAACCATCGCTAAAAGCCGGGATTAAAAGGCTTTTAGTGCAAACGATTTAGTTCTACAAGTACATACTGTATTGGAAAAAAGGAAGTGGAATACTGGGCGTGTCAATTAGGTATGCAAGGAAAGGTCATTGATCCCATCGACCTAGTCCTTTGACGTTCGGCACTCTCGTATTCTAACAGGATCCTTTGGGATTGAACTGCGCACGCAAATGCAAGTTTTAGGTACACTCAATTAATTGGAACCCTAACAACCCTAAGCCGTTCGAATAATCCTTTCATCGTATTTTTACGGAAACATGTGAATTATGTTGCTGTCTCAAATACTTAGCTTCACTTTGATAGATCCCGAGGTCAAAGTGACCCGTAAGATGAAAATAAGTAGGTCTTAAATTCAGACGTTTTCTTGAAAAAAACAAATAAAATGTTTATTAAATTATTATTACCTTAATGATATTTTTAAACAGTAGGTAAGGTACCTAACAACTTTTTAGCTAAAGCCAAACATTCCTGCACCGAAAGGAGATTTTATGGTGATTCTGATTATCTGATGAGTCCATTCACACTCTGAATGACACCGTCGATGAACCCTTAAATTGGCAAATATAAAAAAAATCGTGCGTTGCAGCCTCCTCGCCATTGTGTAGAGCACAAACTTCAGTCTTAAAAAAAAATACAAAAAGTGGGTCAATGACTATGTAGACTGTGAGTACATTGCCAATTTAAGGGTTAATTGTGTCAATCTCTCGTTCCTTCTAGAACAATATCAAGTTATAACTATATTATATTTCTTGCCATTAAGCGTAGGTTCAACTACCCAATTACTTGGAAAGAGCGGAAACTTTTATGACACTCCAAAGTCATCCGTCATACTCGTACATACCACAAGGCGCGAGGTTTCTCGTCACGTCTTGACAATGACGCTGCTATAAAAACCACAACGGAAAACAATTCAGTATGGAAAGGTTTCATTTACCATTCCAATTTTGTAAGTAAGTAGTTAACGGAATAATCGTGAGGCTGAACTACATTGATTTGCAGTGATAACTGAAATGGATGTGTCGCATTGTCTAGACAACACGAAATCGTGTCATTTAGCATATTTACGTAAATTGGAATAATAACTCCGTCACAGACTGTTTTGAAACAGAATTGGTATTCTATAGGTACATTTTAGTTACCTTACTTCGTAATGGGACTGTGACGCAGGTTCTTTGTGTTCCTAATGTTCCTATAGGTATACTAAGATAGGTAATAGAGGTTTTTGTGGCAGAGATGTGTTAAAAGTATGTATCCTTTATTATTCATTGAGCATGTTTTCTTATATGTGTTAGTTTTTAGTAAAACGTCCCACTTTGTCGCTTACCATAAAGACGAGATTTCCTTGTATCTTCATATGAATAAACTGACAAAGCGGCTTTATGGCAAACGACAAAGTGGGACGTTTTACTAAACTCACTCACATATCGTGACAGTTTAATTATTAATTATTATAAGCACTATGAATGCAACGTAGAAAATAAAAAGGAACTTGTACAAAAATAAAATGTACCTTTGACAATTTTTCATTATTATTTTCGACGTTTACCCATTGCCCTTGATTTTTTTTTTTTATAGGAGCAATTACAACTAGGCCATCAGCTCAAATGCATACAACATAGACAATTAAGTGTTATACAATTTCAATCAACAAAGTAACTAAAAATACAATTAGAAATAACAAATAATCGAAACATATAATAAAACTTAAAATAGGTGAATTATTTAGAGAATGCCAAATGACGGTAGTAAGAATACATTTGTCACCATCCCAACTCTTCCCGTGAGTGTCGTAAAAGTCGAACGAGGGTTTTGAAGTGTCAGTAACCATTTATTTATTGAAAATTTATGATGCGCATTACTATCATCATAATGAAGTGGATAAGCTACCGCGATCGCCTACCGACTTGCCCAGCGTGGCGATAATATAGTGGGCATTTACCTCCTATCCTCCTAATGCGTCTATATATACCTACGCTTAGGTAATAAGAGAAGGCTTTGTCCAGCAGTGGACTGATTATAGGCTGATGATGTGATGTGACTATTTGCCATTGGCCTATGATGAGTTAAGTATTAACTAGATTTTATACTCACGTGTCTTATAAATGATGATGAAAAACAGCCGATTTGTCGCGTGTTGTGAATTCTGCTTATTAAGTAAGTAGGTTTATTACATACACACCGTATAGGTATTAGCAAATGGTACTCAAAAGGAATTTTCCACACAAAATTGAGTAATGACGCAACAATAGCTTGGTGTACGTTGAAGTGATGCAGAACATAATACCTACTTATTACTACCTCCTACTAAACTCACAGTACTAACACGTTTAGTTACAGCAGAGTTCATAATTATGTACATACATTTTAAATTATTAGGGTCGATTCCATAAAAAATGTACATAGTTAGCCTTTAGTGAAAACCAAATTTAAATTCATAATATTTGTGTTACGGAGTTAAATTTTATGTAACGACTTTTGGTAATGAAAAAAGGTAACATAAAGTGAAAGTACTAGTGTGCAACATGTCAACAGAGACTATTTATTTGTATCACCATATTTTGGTCATACATATATAAATCTACATAAAGTGTTGTCATGTGTTTTGCGAGAGGAGTTTGTTAGTTTTGTGAAATAGTATTGATTTTATAGGGTGACAATATCAATATTTCTCAAAATTGCAAATTTTCTTAGTCAACTCCATTGTAAGAGTAAGCGTCAGATGCTATTGCTGGTAGTCCCAATAGATGGCACTTCAGTACAAGTTATAATGTCACATATTGGGACATTGGAAATATTAACACTCAGTCCTAATAAACGTCAGCCTGTCTTAAAATTTTGCAAATAATTTAGATATAACCTAATTATTTCAAAGTTGCCATATATTATGGAGCATCAAAGGTACCTACATACATTAATCGTCGTTTAAATGCCCTAATAGTTGAGTTTATCTTATCGATGGCAACTCAAGCTATAATGACGAATATTGGTACAGCGTCGGGTACTACTTCCACCTTATTCCAATCTTCTATGAGCGAATTGAGCGATCAACAATACCTAAGCGCTCACATTTTTTTAATTTTATGCCTTTTCCGACTGCCAAAGGTTGTTGGACAGAAATCACACTAAATATTACGACTAACTTTCGTACCACAATTGAAGCCATTGTGATTTTTGTTTAGATAGCCTTAACTATGTAGGTGCATTTTTTTGCTTACGACCCTTCGACGAATTCTAGTGCAGAAATGTATAGGTACTTATTAATTAACTCGACTGTACCTAATAATAGTCAATAACCAAGATATCAGCATGAACATATTCCGGAAAATCTAACCTAAGTACACAAATTTTAGTTTACACTGTTAAAGACGAATCTGTGATAGTTTTGTCCTTAAATCTGACTTTAGTAGGTTCCATATAAATATTTGATATTCACAATAAACCGTAACAATCGATATAGTAAACAAAAAAATGTAGACAAGCCTTTTTTATTAAGTAGGTACTATTGTAAAATCTAGTAAATTTTACACGCAGAACTGTAATTCAAAATCAGCTTAAATATTAATAATAAATAATTATTCCATTCAACTATCTAGATTCTAGAGTATCTAGGCTAGACTAATCGTAGACTAATCTGGACTAGACTAGTAAAAACGCAGATTGTAAAAAAATTGGCGCCAGCGGTTGTTATCGAATTAAATGATTCGTGCCAAGGTGTCGTGTCGACTCGCTAAATATCTGTGATTGATGATTAAATAGGAAGAATAGTTTGTAAACAACTAACATAATAATATCACAAATTACATACCTATCCTTGTCAATCCATACGGACTGAAAATTAAAAAAACCGGCCAAGTGCGAGTCGGACTCGCGCGCAAAGGGTACCATTATTAATTAATTATTTAAAAAATACCGTTAAATCAACCTACCTCAAAAACTATAGGAGATAATTTAATCAAACCAATAATCGTTGATAGAGTTTATTAATGTGCATAACATATATTTTTTCTCCAATATGCTCGGAAATGTTCGCATTAATGTAGCAAAAACGAAACGCGAAGTACCTTCTTATGTACCAGCTCAAATTAAAAAAAAAGATTTTCATTATTGTACAGTTTTTGCGGCCGCGAAATTGTACTAAAATCCATTAATGTATTGTTTTTTACTTCTTAAAAACTACTTTTGGACTTTGAAAAAAATGCATACAGCCAAATTCTAAAGCCACGACCAAACGCCTGGTCTGGATAGAGCGAGAGACGGCGATCAAATCTATGGCCGTCTCGTTCTATCATGAGTTACAAACGCCTCGGTGTGTCAGGTCGTGTAGGTACGGTTTAATGAAACCATAGATATCGTTACTATTTTTTATGAACGACCATGCATTAAAAAAAAGTTTAGGCGGGAATCATACGAGATTTTTTCTTTTCAATTGTTATTCAATTTGCAAGAAGAATTACTTAATCGATTGTAATAAATTTTGTTTTATTTCCTTGCATGTTTGGAGAAAAGTCCTATATGTGCCTCGGACGGAAATAGAATTTCGTGGATTCGTATGTAATTGTCGGCCTCAGCTTCGCTTCGTCCGACAAAAAATACTCATCCACGAAATTCGCTTTCCCGGCCTCTGCAATAATGTACTATTTTTAGAATGATATATCGCGTAGTTTAAGAAATAGAGGGGGGGGACACATTTTTCAGACTTTGAGAGCTGATATCTCGAAAACGATTTGCTTAAATAAAAATGTGATTTATAAACCTTCATATCATTTTCAAAGACTTTTCTATTAATACCCCACACGCTTATATACAACTAAAACAAATTTTCTATCCCTCAGTTACATGTATGGAGGGCCCCCACCCCAATGGTTTTTTTTACAATTTAGTATCATAATCCTATAGCGGTTTATACAACACATATCCTTACCAAATTTCGTTACTGTAGCATTTATAGTTTCCGAGTAAATCGGCTGTGACAGACGGACAGACGGACATGACGAATTTATAAGGGTTCCGTTTTTGCCATTTTGGCTACGGAACCCTAAAAAATGCAGTGGCGTAAATTTGGTTGGTTATGGAAAGCTTGAATTTGCCGCCTTTTTTACACGACTGCCAAAAGGAGAGTATATGTGTTCAGCCCCTATGTATGTTTCATATTTTCTTTAAACGCGGAGATCTTCGCGACCACTTAACCGTTTTTAATAGTGTAAGGTATCATTAGAATCCTCGTGACGTCGCGGGTAACATAGGATATGTGACGTCACGTTAAAAATAAAATGGCGGCCTAGAAATTCAATATTATCTAACCAAAAAAATAAAATGTGAATGAAACCTATCGAGTTTGGTATCAAAATGAAGAGCTTCAAACAACGATTACGAATATGTACATAACTAATATGTGTTTAACTTATTCAAGAAGAGTGAGATTCATTAAAATGCAATCAAATCACAAAGAATAGTATGTGATCCAAACGCTATGATTTGGGTATCAAATTAAAGCATTTTTGAGGTATTTGTAAGTAAATAATCAAACACGGCAGCTCGGTTGATGGTCCGTTTATTACTGGTTCAGCAGGGGTGTGCGGGGAGCGACAGCGCGCCCACACAGATATGCATAGATATACATCATTCCTCCCACACTATTCTTGAAATCTAACAACAAAGAAATAAATACTTTACAATTCGGTGAAAAACAAACTTAGTTAAACCTTATAATTAATGTCCTTTCTTGGACGCAATTCACGCCTTGTTGACGGCCCCGCGACACCAGCCACGTCGGCCGCCGCTGGCGAGCATGGGGCGGCACCTGCGGGGGGCGCAGGCGCGGCACCGTCCTCGCCGTCACAGTCTGCCCACATTTCCTCCTCCACACGTGTCTCGTGACCCATCTCAGTGTTGGAATCATCCACTTCCACCACCTCATCATCATTATATACCCTAACCGGTTCTGGAACACTAGTCTCAACCGTGGGTTCGGACTCAGGCGAAGTTGGAAATGAAGGCGACTCGACATGTGTATCTGACATAGATGCACACTCATTCATAGTCGGTATACAATCATTAGAGCCTTTGTATTTTAACAATTGATCCATATGGCGAACACAATAAGAATCATATTCGAATATTAATATTTTAAACATTTTATTGCCTACTCGCTCCTTTAGTACCCCCAATTTCCAGCTTTCGACTCGTGCACTGTACCACCTGACCCAAACTCGATCTCCGAGGTCGAAACATCGGCGATGTTCTGGCGGCGGGGCTGGCACGTGCGCATTATCAGATGGTGAAATTAAATCAAGTCGCGACCGTAAATGCCTACCGAACATTAACTTGGCGGGAGTGGTTCCAGTTGTACAGTGCACCGTATTCCTATAACTAAACAAATATCCATACAATGCATCATTTAATTTTTCTTGTGACATATTTTCTTTTAATATGCATTTAATCATGTGCTTACAATTTTTTACCATATTTTCGGCTTGGCCGTTACTATTTGGGTGGTACACAGGAGAATTCATATACTTAATCCCATTGTTGGAACAAAATTGCCTAAACTCAGCGCAATTAATTTTGACGTCATTGTCAGAAACCAATACGTTCGGTAATCCGAAATATGAAAATAACTGTGTCAACTTTGAAATAAGCGCTCGTGTAGCCGTACCATTATTCATGTACAAGCAGTCTAACCACTTGCTATACGCATCGACCACTACTAAGTATACCCGTTGTCCCACTGTCATGTAATCAAAGTGTACGCGGTTCCAAGGGCCGGGCGGGCGCGGCCAGCCGGCCGGCGCCTCGCGCGGCGGCTTGGCGCGGAGCGAGATGCAGGTGGCGCACGCGCCGCTACAGCGCTCGATATCGGCATCGATTCCCGGCCACCACATTCGACTCCTAGCGTTACATTTCATTTTAACTATACCTAGGTGCGTACTATGGAGTTCGTTCAACATGCGCTCCCTAAGTGTCGTCGGAATGACGACCCTGTGACCCCGTAACAAGGTTCCGCCTTCTAATTGTAGGTCCGTCTTACATTGGAAATAAGGTCGAATTTGGTCACAATTAATTTTTCGTGGCCAACCTTGTCGCATGTACTGTATGACTATCTTCAATACGGTATCTTTTGCGGTGGCCTGAATTATTTCATCGCACGTCACCGCAGGTGATATCGCGTTCAAGAAATGTAACGAGTTAAACGTATCGAACCGCTTATCACTATCACAAGTAGTTTCGGCTAACGGCGCACGAGAAAAATAATCGGCGACCAAGTTATTGTCACTAGATATATATTGTACTACATAATTGTACGCGGACAAAATAATGGCATACCTTTGTAGTCTTAGGGCGGTCGTGGTGGAAATACCGTTCTTATTGTTAAAAATCGACACCAGTCTTGAGAATGAATGGTTCGCTACGACCGTACAAGTACTGATGGAACCTTTTTACCGCGAAAATGAGGGCCGTCGCCTCCTTCTCTATTTGACTGTAGTTGCGTTCACTGGTCGTTAGCGACCTGGAAGCGAAAGCCAGGGGCCTCTCGCGTCCTGCGGCGTCGCGCGTGGAGAGCACCGCGCCGAGCCCCGCGGGCCCGGCGTCGGCCGCCAGTACGAGCTGCGCGCCCGGTTCGAAGTGCGCCAGCGCGCGCTCCGACGCCAGCTCGCGCCGCACGGCGCGCACCGCCCGGCGCTGGCGCTCGCCCCACTCCCACGTTGCGCCCGAACGCAATAATTCATGCAGCGGACTCAGCAAACTAGACGCGTTCGGTATAAAATTCCTATAGTAATTAACGATACCTAAAAACCGTTTAACCTCGGTGACATTTGTGGGTTCCGGTGCATTCATTATTGCTTTTACCTTTTGCGTGCAGGTCTGGAGCCCCTCTCTGCTTATGGAGTAACCTAAATATGTGACACTATTTTTAAAAAACTCACACTTTTCCCTCTGTAAGCGAAGGCCGGCCTTATCCAGTCTATTTAATACCTCCCGTAACCGCGCTAGGTGTATTGTTTTGTTGGGCCCTGTAACACAGATATCGTCCAGCCAGCAGCTCACTCCATCTATTCCCGACAGTAACGTCTCCATGGCTTTTTGAAATATTGCCGGCGCATTGGCTAAACCATATACGAGACGCGTATATTTGAATAATCCCTTTGGGGTATTAATGGTAGTGAGCTCCTGGGACTCATCACTTAATATGAATTGATTGTAGGCATTTTTCAAATCTATTTTACTATAATGCTCGCCGCCTCCGAGCTTCGCGAATACCTCCTCTATACGCGGTAGCGGGTACTTATCTATAACTAAATCTTTATTTAACGTAACTGAAAAATCCCCCGCAATCCTTACCTTGCCGTTCTCTTTAAGGACTGGGACAATCGGGGTAGCATACTGGGAGTGGTTGACGGGTACCAAAATACCTAACCCTACCAGTCGGTCTAGTTCAGCTTCTACTTTCTCTCTTAGGGCAAATGGTATCGGCCGAGGCTTAAAAAATTTAGGTCTAGCCTTTTCATTTAATGTTAAAATTACTTTAAACTTATTAAATGCTCCAAGCTCGTCCTGCCATAAGTCAGGGTATTGTTCCAACAATAGGTTAACATCCTCATCTTCACTTATTCTGTTTATTGTAGTAGTAAATTTTATACCGAAGGCGGACATAAAATCACGGCCCAACAAGCCGGGACCCCCATTTTCCACAACATAAATAGTAATATTTTTAGTTATATTTTTAAATGTAGCATCTATGTTAAAACAGCCTAGGGGTGCGATTCTATGTCCGTTATAAAAATACATGTTAATAATGCTAGGCCGTAACGGGTACTCGGGAAAAAAATTATAATACATCGAATCCGCAATAACACAACTACCCGAACCGGAATCTAATTCCATTGTAACACGTTTACCCCCTAGATATAATTGTATTTGAATTGGTTTTGTTGAAACGTACCTTAAACTATAGTTTTGACATTCCTCGCAGCACGGTATTTCCATCGAATTGTCACTATTTTTTTCAACGATATTGTTCACTCGCGAAAACTTACTCTTGCACACTTTTTTTAAATGGCCTATTACACCGCACTTTTGACAACGGTAACTCTTGTACTTGCACTGGTCAGCATCATGATTTTTTAAACCGCACACGGTGCACCTGCGAACCTCTCGCCCGCGGTCGGCAGCAGAGCTAGTCTTCGCCGTGGCCCCGCTCACCCGGTACACCGGCTCCTCCTTGACAAGCGCCGCCGACGCCGGCTCTGCGGTCGCCGCCGCAGCCCGGGCGTGGCGCGCACTCGCTGCCTGCTGTGCCACCTCTAATGCTTTTGCAAATGAAAGCGTGGTCGCGTCCTGCTCGAATAAGCGGTCACGTTCGCGTCCTACGGTCATGCCTAGCACAAAACGATTGACTAAAAGCATCTCCAGTGCACTACCGAATTCGCAGTGTACGGCTAACCCGCGAACGCGCGCCGCCCATCCCTCGACACTTTCTCCTGTCATTCTTTTCGCGTCGAAAAACTTCTCCCTGTCGGCGAAGGTACATCTTTTCGGCGAGAAATGCTTGTTTAGCACCTCCACTAAAGCGTCAAACGCCACCTCCTCCACTTGCTTCGGATGCACCAGATCCGTAGCCAGCCGATAAGTCTCATCTGCTAGATGAGTGAGTAATAACGGTGCCTTTTTTACATCTTCAACCGAGTTTAATATGATGTACTGCTGTAATCTTCCAAGAAATATCTTCCACTCTTGAGAATTGTGGTCGAAAATCGTAAGACTTCCGATGCAAGACATTTTTACAATTTTTTTTTTTTTTTTGCGCGTGGGTAGATTCGTCGCCAGTGAGGTATTTGTAAGTAAATAATCAAACACGGCAGCTCGGTTGATGGTCCGTTTATTACTGGTTCAGCAGGGGTGTGCGGGGAGCGACAGCGCGCCCACACAGATATGCATAGATATACATCAATTTTACATGCAGATTATAAATACATATACAAGTTACATGTTTCAGTATCAGTATGAAGAGAAAACTCGAAATGTTCTACATCGCGGTATTGAAATTTTTCTTTGATATCTAAGCCGTGACAGAACTGTCACCGCTGACACAAGGCTGACACGGGCCTTAGTGTGTATGAAACAGATACATTATATAAGTGTTTGTGGTCGAGTGGTACAACGCACGGCTGCTACGCAGCGGTCGTGGGTTCAATCCCCAGCTTGTACCGATGAGTTTTTCGAAAAACTTATGTAAGTACATCATCATTTGATATCATCACAAGTGCTTTACGGTGAAGGAAAACATCATGAGGTAACCTGTTTGTGAGTTCCCAACAAGTATTGGGCCAGGGTTGGAACCACGCAAAACAGGCACATTAGATTTCGAGTTGCGGAAAATAGCTATAACACAATATTGAATAAAAATGGTAATAACATGTACCTATGTAAATAGTTTGCGAGATCCGAGACATTTAACCACATATGTATGCTTAATACATGATTGGTAGGTACGTCAGTTTGTCACCGCGAGATAGATTTTCCATCTTTTACTAACTATAAGAGGGATGGATATTTTGTAGCGACATACTGTCGCACTAATCATGTGCTAGTTAATGCCATGTACGCACCTCACTAATATCGAGGATTTCTAGATATGATTTGAATATCAGGCGAATGTACCTACCTAACAACACAATAACAACAGCAATTGTGGATAAACAAAATTGCTACGATACGTACCATACAAGCGCATCAAAATTAAAACTTGAAATATGTTAAAAAATAAATTGCATTTAGGCCCTTTTTTGCCTACGGCCCTTCGGTAATACGCAGACGTTCAGCCTTCGCATTTTCTCGAAAAGAATCTGCGGCCCTGAGATCCGTTTTAAAGCTACATTTTTACATTGTATAGCGAAGGAGCGCTGGGCTCTGGTAGCGTGGTCTTCGGCCTCGTAAGCCGGCGCCCCTCTGGAGGACACTTCGGGCTACCAGTCCTACGCGGAGTGCGGTCTACAACTTTCGCAAATTGTGGAAACGATCGCCGGGCCTGCAGCTCTCCGATTCGTTTTTATGCTACACTATTCCATCACGTGCCCTGATAGCGCTGGGCTCTGGCTTCGATTGTTAAGATAGTTAAGAAGGACGGTTGTACCGCGTGAACTCGCCCGTCGGGCTTCCAGTCCTCGGGCCTCGCGCCGAGCGCACCCCGATAGTGACGCTCCAAGTATTTGGCACAAAGCGGAGCTGAGTTTATTTAGATGCTGGGGTAGTTGAAAAAGCTTGGTAGCTTATTTTTCTCACAGCTCCGTCTTTGGCCTTTCTTTAAATTTCTTACAAGTGTCCTGCTAGGGCACTCTTAGTAAAAGTCCACTACTGCAATTTGAAATTAGGGGATAGCTGTTATTAGACATTGATCTCTTTAATCATCCACAAGAAAAAATCGAAAGCAATAAAATTTGTGAAAACTAGGTACTACAAGCAATCCTACAAGAACTGGGCTTTAATACCAAATAAGAATCTAAGCCCATTTCTTTTTCATCGTTGACTTTACGTTACAGAATAAAAAAATCCGTGAAAAATTTGAAATCGCCCGACACACAATTTTCAAATGGCCCGAAATCCTAAAGTACAGCTGTTAACCGTATAAGTTATACCTCAAAAAATAAATAAGAGTTATATTTTCAGAAAATAATTGTGTCTATACACTGAGTGATCTTTAAGTGGGTGAAACTCAAAACTTTCAGTGTGACCTATGTACTTCGATGGGCTATGTACTGGGCTCTGGTGGCTCGGCTTTCGGCCTCGTGAGCTGGCGCGCCTCTGAGGACCGCTTTTGGCCGTTGACTTTACGCGGAGCTCAGCTTTCGGTATTCATTAGAGTTTGAAGCGAAATGTCGGGCTTAAAGACAGTTGACCCTTTACCGCCACTGGCCGACAACTATACCAATGCAGTAGAAACTTACGCGCGATGCCGTAAAGTTAAATTTCGTTTAATCATATTCCTTCGTCTGGCGGTCAAAAGGCTAAGAGGGACGGTTGTACCGTGTTGTCTCGCCCGTCGGGCCTTGGATCCTACGTGGATGTCGGCTTATTTAGATGCTGGGGTAGTTCAAGAAACATGGTAGCTCAATTTTCTCATTGCTCGGCTTTCAGCCTTGCGCTAAAATACTTGCGAGTGACACGCTTGGGCCTTCAAAGTGATGGTCCGGGCCTCCGCGAGCTCTGCTTTCGGCCTCCTACCCTGAAGTTGGCGAGCCCCTTCGGAAGTTCGGACTCGCTTAACATAAATTTACATTAGTTTTGGAAACGAGGGCCGGAGCCCTCGCACGAAGTGTCCTACGGCTTCGCCCAAAATACCTGGGATGGGAACTCTTCGGGCCTCCGGAGCAAACGAAGCGCAGGATTAGCCTTCCAAATTGTATCGAAATTTATAGAATCTTCAAATACACTAAAAGGTTTCAAATAAATTAATTAATAAAAAAAAAATTAAAAACACGACTGCGGTTTAAAAACGTTCTTAAAAGTAAAAAATAATTCCCTTTTCAGGTTTATTCTTGTGAGCGTATCTGCATATAAGCGCTTGTCTATTACTTACGATATTTTGTTTCGATTGCAGTCGGGGAACCTTCATAATGTTTATATTTTCCGTAATGAAAGGTTCCCCGACTGCAATCGAAACAAAATATCGTAAGTAATAGACAAGCGCTTATATGCAGATACGCTCACAAGAATAAACCTGAAAAGGGAATTATTTTTTACTTTTAAGAACGTTTTTAAACCGCAGTCGTGTTTTTAATTTTTTTTTTATCTACTGACTTGCTTGTTGGCCTGAGTATCTCGCCTTTATTTATAATAAGGTGGAAGTACTAGTGCGCAACATGTCAACAGAGAATATTTATTTGCATCACGATATTTTGCTCACAATTATACCCGGTGCTCGTGTGTATTCCGAAAGATTTGAATGCTGAATTCCTGAGCACATTTAGAGTATTTAATGTAACATAAAATTTCCTGGATTCGGCTTGGTTCCAGAGATAATTAACCTTTTTTCGAAATAAGTTTTTCGACGTAACTCGTCATAAAACGTCTTTTTGATTACAATGCTACCATAATGTGTTCTAATATTAACACACCTTTTGCCTGACAATCATAAAATAAGAAAAGACTTGACAAAAAAACCTGTCCCTAAAAAAATAATTTCAAAAATTAAATTTAACTAACTGTTGTAATGATAAAAAGTATTGAAAATGTTAAAAAGTATTCAAAATGTCTAAAAAAAAAAAAGAAAATATTGTGGAATTTGACAATATCAAAATTTCTCAAAATTGTATATTTTCTTAGTCAACTCCATTGTATGAGTAAGCGTCAGGTGCTCTTACTGGCAGTCCCAATAGATGGCACTTCAGTACAAGTTTCAATATCGCATATTGGGACATTGGAAATATTAACCCTAATAAACGTCAGCCTGTCTTAAAATTATGGAAATAATTTAGATGTAAGCTAATTATTTCAATGTTGGGAATCAATATGAAGCATTAAAGGTACATACATTAATCATCGTTTAAATGCCCTAGTAGTTGATTTTATCTTATCGATGGCAACTCAAGCTATAATGACGAGTATTGGTACAGCGTCGGGTACTAGTACTTCCACCTTACAAGGAGCGGAATCATAGCGAAAATGTAACTGTCGAAGGAATTGATTGGAATTTTATCGACTTATCGATGTTACGGAATAGCCCATTACTGAACCAACTAGGCTACGGAGGACATACACGGTGCTCGTCAGCATTCCGAAAGATTTTAATGCTGAATTCCTGAGCACATTTAGAGTATTTAATGTTATATAAAATTTCCTGGATTCGGCTTGGTTCCAGAGATAATTAACCTTTTTTCGAAATAAGTTTTTCGACGTAAGTCGTCATAAAACTTATTTTTGATTACAATGCTACCATAATGTGTTCTAATATTACCACACCTTTTGCCTGACAATCATAAAATAAGAATAGACTTGACGAAAAAACCTGTCCTTAAAAAAATCTTTTAAAAAATAAAATTTAACAAATTGTTGTTATGATAAAAAGTATTGGAAATGTTAAAAAGTATCCAAAAAGTCTAAAAAAAAAAGAAAATATATATATTTTTTTGTGGAATTTGAAATTAGGTCTCATAATATTTTTTGTCTAGAATGCATAGTTAAAATCTTTCGCAATGCTCGCGAGCACCGTGTATATCGGCATCAACTAGCATTAGCAGTAGCACTATAACATCAAAACTCCCGCAATGTTTAATATTTAACCCAGTCAACATTATAATCTACCGCAAATATACTTACTTAGTCACTTAAATTAGGTACTTACTAGGTAGTGCAGCTTGTTCAAGATAACGGAGAATGAGTAACATTTACTTAATAGCAGACCTACTGTACATATTGACACAGCTGGGTTATTCCGAGCTAAACTTGTGTGCAATTAGTCAATTATTCTATTTTTACGTAAGATTTTCCTCGACGGGAATAGATCGATGGGCATGGAAAAATACACAAAGATAGATAAAATTCTGAGAAAAAGTGGACTAACGGATGGTTTACAGATACCCAGCATTGTAGGTACCGAGGAGAAGTTTCATAAGTTGCGAAACTTGCGTAGAGAATGTTCTCGGGAATCTCAATTAAACAAATAATCTAATCGAGCCAAGACCGTATTAGATACAAACCTTATGAGTTATATTTACTGCCTTGTTTACTTATTTGCGATTTAAAATAATTATTTATAACACATTTTTATAAATTCTCATGGAAACATTGTCAGAGGAGTATATTCCCGCAATTTTGAGAATATTCTGCAATTTGTACATTGCTACAGATAAGAAAGATTGGTGTTTCCTCCTATCTGAATGGAGTTCAGAGCATTTCTCAAAAAGTTTGTACATTTGGATCACGTCTTTTAATTATGATAAAAATTGGTAGGCTGGTAGTCAATGATGCTGATAGCAATGTACAAGTTGCAGAACATTCTCAAAATTGCGCGAATATATACTCGGAAATTTCCGAGAATTTTTATGAGAATTTAAGAGTAAGTTCTCATGGAGAACGTTTCCATGAGAGCTTATAAAAAAGTGTTATGAAGAACTGTATTTCAGAATTGAGTAAACAAGGCATAAAATATACCTTTAAAGGCATGTATACACAACGGTTCTGACATGATTAGATTGCTTGTAAAATTCAAATTGCCGAGAACATTCTCTAAGGAAGATTCGCAACTTATGAAACTTCTCCTCGGTACTTTGCTAGATGCTGAGCAAGATGCACCACATTTCCCAAAATGTCCCTGATTTGTATGGAAGTTTCCATACAACAAACAACCGCCTCCCGAACAAGCCGGTTTCCGAAGAGGCTTTAGTACCGTAGACCACATCCATACGCTTCGCCAGGTTATACAGAAGACCGAAGAATATAACCTGCCCCTCTGTTTAGCGTTTGTGGACTACGAGAAAGCCTTCGATTCGATCGAAACATGGGCAGTACTACAGTCTCTCCAACGGTGCCAAGTCGACTACCGCTATATCGAGGTGTTGAAGTGTTTGTACGAGAGCGCCACAATGTCAGTCCGACTCCAAGACCAGAGCTCGAAGCCTATTCTGCTGCAGCGGGGAGTTAGGCAAGGAGATGTCATCTCCCCTAAGCTGTTTACCGCTGCACTGGAGGATGTCTTTAAGACTCTGGACTGGAGAAGGCTGGGTATCAACATAAACGGCGAGTACCTCACTCACCTTCGATTCGCTGATGATATAGTAGTCTTGGCTGAGACCTTGGAGGACTTAAGTACTATGCTCGTTGACCTCAGTAAAGCCTCCGAGCGAGTTGGTCTTAGGATGAACATGGATAAGACGAAAATCATGTCGAATTCCCATGTAGCACCAACTCCCGTAATAATCGGAGACTTTACACTCGAAGTTCATCATCATCCTAGCGTAGTTCCCGGTTGCGTTCGGGGCCTGCGCCTCGAAGCCCGGGGTCCGCTTTCCGGCTCTTCCTCCTCCACTTCGCACGGTCTTCCGCATCCTTTTGAGTGAGACCATTGGCACGCATGTCATCTCGTACGACGTCAAGCCAGCCCTTCTTGGGTCTACCCCTTCTACCGGGTCCTGGCGGCGGCGGCATGGCAAGACATTTGTTCCCTACGTAGTTAGCCGGTCGTCGTAAAACGTGGCCGTACCAGCGCAAACGACACTCTTGCAGCTTATCTGCTATGTCACGGACATGAAGGCTGCCGCGGATGCGGGAGTTCCTAATGCGGTCTTTCCGCGTAACGCCACACATCCACCGCAGCATGTTCATCTCCGTGACACGCAGCTCCTGCTTGTGTCGCTCAAGCACAGGCCACGCTTCGCTGCCATACAAGAGGACAGGCCTAATGATGGATTTATAGACCTGTCCTTTCAGCTTAACCGGCATTTTAGGGTCACAAATGACACCAGTCACCTCACGCCACTTAGCCCAGGCGGCTGCAATACGGGCTTTGACGTCGTAATCGATTTCCCCGACTTTACACTCGAAGTTGTAGACGAATATATATACCTAGGGCAAACTATTCAGTTAGGTAGGTCCAACTTCGAGAAAGAGGTCAATCGTCGAATCCGACTCGGTTGGGCAGCGTTCGGGAAGCTACGACACATATTTTCGTCCAATATTCCGCAGTGTTTGAAGACGAAAGTCTTTAATCAGTGTGTGTTGCCAGTGATGACATACGGTACTGAAACGTGGCCGCTTACAATGGGTCTCATAAGAAGGCTCAAAGTCACCCAAAGGGCAATGGAGAGGGCTATGCTAGGAGTCTCTCTGCGTGATCGGATTAAAAATGAGACCATCCGCAGCAGAACCAAAGTAACCGAAATAGCTCTCCGAATCGCTAAACTGAAGTGGCAGTGGGCGGGGCACATTGCGCGTAGAACCGATGGCCGTTGGGGCGGGAAGGTTCTTGAGTGGCGGCCACGTACCGGAAGGCGTAGCGTGGGTAGGCCCCCCACAAGGTGGGCCGATGACCTGGTGAAGGTCGCAGGAGTCCGCTGGATGCGGGTGGCGCAGGACCGGTCATTGTGGCAATCTTTGGGGGAGGCCTATGTTCAGCAGTGGACGTCTTTCGGCTGATATGATGATGATGATGATGATGAGTAAATTAAATGTTATTTGTATATACGTTGTCGTTTTATTTTACCTTATCCTATTTAAATTATCCGAATAAGTTTGCCCAAACTAGTTTGGGTAATCGAGGGTTTATTTACTATGTTGTTTGTGGTAAGTAGGTACATGTAATTGTTCATTCTTCTAATGAAATCGATGATGATATATATATATATTTTAATTTAATGTCGATAAGTTACTAAATATATCATTATTGACGAGTTGAAATTGAGAGTCGGGGATGGTAGAAGATAGTGTATACCTAAAAGTAAAAAAAATGAATTATTTTTAAGTAAATAATGCATCTTTGCTAGTCAATATGAGCTGTCCGCAAACCGTTAACACCATTCGTCAGTAGAATCCAAAAAAATGTAAACAATCCTAATAACTTGCATTATTCCATAATAAAACATTTTTAAAACACAATCGTAGTTTTATTCCGAACTTGAAAGAGTTCACATACATTTTTAGTAAAAAATATTGATATTTATAGTGGTAACCTAAAATTATATCTGCGAACGTATTTCACGATATGTTTCAAACACGTCAGATGCTATGGAATGTCAGCCATATTTGCTTACATTTTTTTTTTGGATTCTACTGTCGGTTGGTATACGTTAAAATGCAATCTAATTGATATTCGGCAAAGATGTATATTTTGCTTGAAAAACGCTAGGGCTCATGCATAAATCATGTGATGTTTTTTTGGCTACTTTTTGACCCCCCCCCTCCCCCATGGTGATGTTTGGTGAGTTTCTTGGCTAGCCCCCCCCCCCTCCCAGCAGTCTCACGTGTATTTTTTTTCATTCAACTTTTCACGTTCGCTAGCCGAAATTGACAATATTTCTTAGTTTGTTCATCGTAAAAAAATACACGTGAGGTCTCCTTGTACCCCCCCCCCCCTCCCCTACCGTGATCTTTCGTGATGTTTTCTTGGACCCCCTCCCCCCTATAGGACCTCGCGTGATTTATGCACAAGCCCCTACGTATCTATGACAGTTTAAAATACTATTTCGTAAATAAAATAAAATAAGGTACACTAAGAAACTAAAACTCCACTTAAATAAACATATTTGATATTACATTTTAATATTGTTTCATATAATAGGGTAAATGATGGGGTAATTTTTCTCGCATGGCAACAACGCTCACTATATATCCATCCCTCTTAGTGGCACACTCGGCGCGGCCCCTCGATAATAGATAATCGCCATCAGTTATATTGGAGCGCCACCATGGTCAAAAATATATAAACATGCACTCTAAGGCCTTCACAATAGAAGCCCTATTTATTCGAATGTTTGTGAGTACCCCTGGACCTAGACCCTCCGAAATAATAAATTATATCTGGGGCCTATCGCATAACAAATTAGAACTAGTATTACAAGCGGAAGTCTCTTTTCTATCTCATTTACTAGAAAGAGACTTCCGCTTGTAATATTAGTTGTAATTTGTTATGCAATAGGCCCCTGATGGTGAGTATAGGTACTCGCATGTTATGATTGTACACACCAGAATATTCGCATTTCCCATTATGATTAGATTAGATTTAAGTATATCTATTGGTTATCTGTAAACCTATAGGTATAAAACTAAAGCCGACCTTCAAGGATGACCGCGCCGTGGGCGCCAGTCAGGCGAATACCTTCAGATTGGTTCTCAAGATACTATACCACCTAGCTATAGTACCTATATTATACGAGTATAATATCTAATCTATAGGTTTATGGTGGTCCCGGGTTTATCAAATTATCAGTATGTTCTGACAAAGTATGCATGTGAGAAATTGACGCGTAGAAAGATTAAGAGTTAAGACGGTAAAATACCTACACCATCATAATTCAGAAGCCACAGCCACCGTTGGATGAAAAACAAGTCCCGCTGAGTGAAAAAACAAGTCCCGCTGAGTGAAAAAACAAGTCCCGCTGAGTGAAAAACAAGTCCCGCTGAGTGAAAAAACAAGTCCCGATGAGTGAAAAAACAAGTCCCGCTGAGTGAAAAAACAAGTCCCGCTGAGTAAAAAAACAAGTCCCGCTGAGTGAAAAAACAAGTCCCGCTGAGTGAAAAAACAAGTCCCGATGAGTGAAAAAACAAGTCCCGCTGAGTGAAAAAACAAGTCCCGCTGAGTAAAAAAACAAGTCCCGCTGAGTGAAAAAACAAGTCCCGCTGAGTGAAAAAACAAGTCCCGCTGAGTGAAAAACAAGTCCCGCTGAGTGAAAAAACAAGTCCCGCTGAGTTTCTTGCCGGATTCTTCTCAGGAACAGTGGTGTAGGGTTAGAACCGGAAGTAGCTTTTTTTTCTCTCTCACTCGCTATTTAGTTTAACGATTCAAAAGCGCTCGTTGCTGGGCCTAAATGAATAAAGAATATTTTGACTTAGACTTTAGTATAATTACTTAATTACAAATTGTTATTGTACTTAATGGACTCCTGACTCGTAACATGTTTACCTACTTTAATACCTACTACTTCCTATGCATGCAAAAAAATGACACTTTCAGGAACAATAGTTATTTGCTATACAAAGGGTGCATAGTTGTATTTTACCCGCCATTGTGAAACTGAAAAAACATTTCCCATAATGCCCTAGGAAGTTAAATAGTATGGCAATCTTTGTTAGATACCTACTCATTTTTGATAACAAAACAGGAATGGGTCTTGCTCACTGCTCAGCATTATTGATTTTGAATATCGTGACGTTTTGATAGCATAATTGTTTTGAGGTTTTCCCATTATTTTCCGAACGAACGAAGTGGAATTCTTTACCGGCACATGTGTTTCCGCATACCTATTAGTTGGGACCCTTTAAACGAAGCGTGAAGAAGCATCTAGCGGGCCAGCAAGGCGGTGGCAACTAACAGGTTACTGATTGTCTCCTGTTCGTTGCTATGCTTTTCACTTACGATCAGGTGGAGTGGAGCCACTTTGTTGTGCCAACATAAAAAAAAATAAAAATAAAAAAAAACATGCATGGGGCTACCATCTTCTTTCTTTGTCCACCCCTATTCCCAGTTTATCTGGGATCGGGTCTCCTTGTACATCTGCGCCAGAAACTTTGTTCTGGGCTTCTGGGTTGTCTGCGTACTCAGATTCTCGTTGCGGATCTCTTTTTCCATATTGGCGCACCAAGTGGCGGGTGGTCGTGTCGTCCTCTACATCGTGGTTGGTCAGGGAAGTTTAGAGCATGGGGCTACCATGACCTCATAAATGCGATTAAGTTTAGGTTCGACTTGTCAATTTTTGACAGTTATTCTATGGAACTGACACATCCCGATTCAGTTTAGGTCCTAAACTGAATCGCATTAGTAGATCGTGGTAGATAGCCTCCCCGGAAATTATGATTTTTATGTACAGTCTAGTGCATTAATATATATAGACACATTTGTAAGGGATCAGTATGGAGAAGTGTATATATATTAATGCCCTTGACTATACTTAGGTATGTTTTTGTTCAGTAATTCAGCATACCTTCATTTTCAAAATTATGTGCCGGCTACCTAGTTAGGCTGTGACGGCATCCATTCAATCGGGTTTTATATAACTGGCATAATTGCCCTTCCGTTAAACTTACTTTATAATTATGATTCCACATGATCTACTATTCATTTGTTAAATAAAGGTTTCTTACATCAAAAAAATGTTTCTTAAACGAAGCTGGAGGTTCCGGGTTCGAATCTCGGCGAGGGCATTATTTGTGTATTTATTTATCACAAATATTTGTTCCTTGGTCATGGTTGTCTATGTATTTAAGTATCTATAGGTATCTATCTATTATATATATCGTCGCCTAGTACCCACATCACAAGCCTTAATTGAGCTTACCGTGGGACTAGGTTGATTTGTGTAAGATGTCCCAAGATATTTATTTATTTATTTTATTTATTTAAATAAACGTAAATCACAATGAAAAGACAGTACTTAAGTAGGTGTAAACAGGTAATTAATTACTTACGAGTACGTTTTTGTATGTAGGTAATTTATGATCTTACCATAATGTTGACTGGTTTACGATAAACCTGATAAGTTGATAACAGGCCGTAAACATCGTGCAATATAGATAGAACAGACATAATTGCCTTTAAACTAAGTCCTTCATAAAACAGACGAGTACACACCAGTAGCCGTACCATGAGTTATGATGCCTCTATCTAAGTATTATGCTTATGTAATACCACGTAATACACTAAACTAATAGGTAGATGAGGTCAGCAGGGACAAGTCAATAAAACGACTGTAATATTACCCCCTTATTCATACACGTCTTCTAATTTAGCAAGCCGCTATTGCTTGTCCCTTTCGGTCTTTTTAACGTATAGTTTCAGAACGCACTTTATATTCTTTAAAAAGTTAGTGCTATTGAACTTTTCAAATGTTAGTTGTGATTGATTAGTACGTTTTCTTAGAGATACTCAAAACATAACTTAAACTAAAAACTGTGTTTAATATGAGTGAATCAAGTAAGCCGATGTTTTAACTCCTCAAGAGTGAGTGTGGGTGTTTTATTCCTTTGCGTTATTATGATTATGTTCTCACTGCTGAGGTGAAAAGTTGTATGTATCACACGAGAGCAAAGATATTTGTATCTCGTGTCTTTTGAGTCCCTAACTGCGCTCTAGATTCTAATTTTACGTACCAAAGGCGTACCGTCGGCGTTACGTGACGTCATGACACGTAATTTATACAAATGGGAGTCCCCATACGTAACTAACTACCTACAGTACCTACACCACAAACCCCCTTATTCATAAACGTTTGCTAACTTAACAAGCCGCTAATAATTATTTGTCCCTTTTGCTCTTCTGGACACATTGTTAAGACCGAAAGGGACAAACAATTATTACCGGCTTCTTAAGTTAGCAGACGTTTATGAATAAGGGGGTTAGATATTCATAAACCTTTCCTAACCTAGCTAGCATTTGTCCATTTCCGTCTTACAGAAACACTGATAAGCCGAAAGAGACATACGAAACTTATTAGTTTCCTAGGTTAGGAGATATTTATGGATAAGGGGGTTCATTTTAAACTAATAGCTTCGCGTACTTTTCAGCCATATCCCAAACAGTCTCTCAACCGATCACCATCACCAGCATCTAGCCGAAAGAAGCATCGACAATTAAAATGATTGACAAGGAATTCCGTCTCCGTGAAATTCGGTCATTAGCGTAGTAAGACATTACGTGGTAAAAAGGTGTGATCCGTATGATGAATTTGTTTTCCAGCCATCGGATGTTGTGTAGGTCTAGTAACCTAGCGTTTAGCAATCACGACCAAGTGCGGGTAGTTCGCAAAAACCCGCGCGGCCAGAAGATGGTGATAATTACTTTTCGCCAGTCAGCCCGAAACGTTAGGACAAAATAATAAACACAAGTACACGTGATTAAGGGTGCAGCTCTACTGACGCGGAGAGGAGCGGAGCCGTGGGAGCTCGGCCAATGAAACCGCATCACAGTGTTCCGAATTCGAATTTGAAGAATGTAATTGGTCAATATTGCACAGCTCCGCTCCTCTCCGCGTCAGTGGAGCCGCACCCTTAGTCTCTTCTTAAAGTAGGTATAGCTCGACGAAATCTAGCGAAATATTTTAATTTAGTTATGGAACGGAAATAAACTTCCAATATCTCTCGACTCCTAAGTTTACTTGAATCTAAACCTTACGTCACCTAACTATCGATTCTGAATACGTCATCTGCGCTTTCAGTGTTGCAAGCTCCGCATTCTGATTCGCTCCGATGCATGTCGGCTTTAAAAAGATCTGAAAAGTTCCAAAAAGATCCGAGAGACTATTGTGGCCCTTGGTCTTCCCTCTTAGGAGTCCTAGATGCTTAGCCAAGTTGCCAATCGCTAACGCTTAGTAGTGTATCGTAGTTTTCCCTCTCCGTCACTCTTCCATATTAGTGCGACAAAGACAGTTCGCTGCATTTCGTTTACGATTGACGATTAAGCGTTAGCGATTGGCAACTTGTCTAAGCACCCTGGATGCTTAACCAAGTTGCCAATCGCAAACGCTTAGTAGCGTATCGTAGTTTTCCCTCTCTGTCATTCTTTCATATTAGTGCGACAAAGACAGTTAGCTGCCTTTCGTTTACTATTGACGATTGAGCGCTAGCGATTGGCAACTTGTCTAAACACCCTGGAAACCGAATACTCATCATTCCCACTTCACTAGTTGGGGAGGTACCCGAAAAAAAAATTTTTTTTTTCTAGTTTTATTGTACCAGTTTGTTGGCATGATTAATATGTATACCTGTATCAAATTGCAGATTTCTAGTATTAACGGCCACAGAGCTATGCTGCGGACAGACGGACATGGTGAAACTATAAGGGTTTCGTTTTTGCCATTTTGACTACGGAAGCCTAAAAATGGGGAGTATTTATGAAGATCCGAAATGGTCCAATTTGATATAGGATCCGCAAAAGATCCGCCAGAGGTCGACACGATCCAAAATTGGACCAAAAGTTACTCACTGGCAACACTGTGCGATTTATGGCTTTTCCATCAACCCGGGTTCACGTAAGTTGATTATTAATACATGTCGAGAATAAACCGTTGTCACTGGGGATATTCCGTTCCTAATTTTAGATACATCCTCTATGCTACGTGGGTTGCAGATTGCAGTAGTATGATCCAATTATGCACCAAGCCCGAAATAGGTATAATTTACTTATCCTCCTGAGACCCAGTGCCATTCGATAAGTTTTTGAATTTAGATTTTTTTTGTGGACGATCTCAAATTGTTTTACTAAATATTTTTTTACTTGTATTTTTTAAGTAGTAACAGTAGTATAGTTCGAGAAATATAAATTGAATGTTTTTATAACACTACTATTGTACATACCAGGTTGTCCCATAATGATCTGGCCTGATCCACTTCTAGACTACGTGTCATGACATATTATATACCGCTAAATAGCACGTCTAATCACGTATTCTTATCCCAACAAACATCAACATATCAGCTTTATTTGCAGGTTTAGAGCCTTAAAAGTGAAGCTTGTCGGAAGATATTTGAGAATGTCCAAAATTGAGTACCGAAGTGTTATAAAGTTCCTGTTTAGAGAAGGGGTAACTCCTGCTCAAATAAAAGATCGTTTGGATAAAGTGTACGGCCACTCCTCTCCTTCCTATAGAACAGTAAGGTGGGTACCCAAACTTCTGTCAGCGGTCCAAAAAGATGAACGAGTGAAATGTGCTTCTGACTATTTGGACCTCTGTGGCGAAAATCCCAAAATCATAATGGAACGATTGGTGACCGGAGGTGAAACAATGGTGCTCTAGTATGATCCTGAAAGCAAACGCGAGTCGATGGAGTGGCGTTTTAAAAACGAAAAGCCGCCTACTAAAGCAAAGGTGCAGCAGTCTAACAAAAAGCTCATGTGCCCGATATTTTGGGATTGCCATGGTATCCTGATGGTTGATTTCAAAGAGCGTAATACGGTTATAAATGGCGAATACTACGCTTCTTTGATTCACAAATTGCGGGCCGCCATAAAGGAAAAAAGACGAGGTAAGCTCGCCAAAGGCATCTTGCTGCTACACGACAATGCTCCGGTACACACAGCCGCCGTGGCCAAGGCTGTAGTTCGCGAGTGTGGGTTCACCAAAGTCAACCATCCCCCGTATAGTCCGGACATGGCCCTCAGCCACTACTTTTTGTTCCCAAATCTGAAGCAGAACCTACGAGAAAAAAAAAATTCTACTGATGAAGAGTTGGAGGCGGCCGTTTTAGGCCATTTTGAGGACAAAACTTCGGCGTACTTTTACAAAGGGATAGAGATGTAATTCAACGATGTCAAAAATGTGTTGATATTAAAGGAGACTATACTGAAAAGTAATCATAGTTTTATTTCCCTCACATGGCAAAATATTGCTTAGGCCAAGTCATTATGGGACCTACCACGTATGTATATAAATTTAAATAAGATTGTCATATACCAATACCGAAGTGGGATCCCACCTCCAGCGTTGGGAAACTTCGGTGTTTTTTCTATGGTATATGACATCTAATATTTAAATTTAGAACTTTTTCTTCATCAGTAAAACTTCAAATTTAATTAAATTAAATTTTTTCACTTAAAACGTTCGAGCTTCAATGAACGCCCTAGTCAAAAATACATAATTTTGATCCCTTGTGACAGTTGTGACATTCTTCAAGGAGTTTCGATAATAATAATAATACAGGGTGTTTGGTTAGCGATGTCGGAGCTTTTAAGGGCTTAAACTACAATCAATTTTATCGATAAATTACCATACAATTTTTTTTTGTGCCAACGATAATTAAATGGCGGCCATTTTAAAATTTCAAACAGACGAATACGGGCGCACGTGATATTTCTGGAATTATACGTTTGTTATCGGTCCTATTCCTGCCAAAAATATCACGTGCCCCCGTATTCGTCTGTTTGAAATTTTAAAATGGCCGCCATATAATTATCGTTGGCACAAAAAAAAATTGTATGGTAATTTATCGATAAAATTGATTATAGTTTAAGCCCTTAAAAGCTCCGACACCGCTAACCAAACACCCTGTATATTACGATAATGGTATGAAAGTTGAAACTTGCATACCACCTCCTGCCGCCCAGAGGCCTATTAAAAGGTCTCCTCAAACAAATGAAACTCTATTCTATTTCCTACACTATTAATTCAAAATTAACTGGCATTTTTTATAGTCTGGGCGGCAGGAGGTTATCGTAATAAATGAGTATTTTCTACATATTGTGCTATTTATATAGCTATAGGTAGCGAACCATAGTGTAGGTATCTAGGTATCACTGATACCAGATACCAGTTTCGTTGCGTACGCGTTCATCCACGAAGGACGTTCGTCTGTGGTGACACTGGTGACATGTTTGATGTTTACATTGACCTATCATTAACACGTTCACTGCGGGACAAATCGTAGTGAACTTTAATCTGGTGCGGTTGAGATCGAATCAGCCCAAACCTAAGCTCATTTACAGTGCGGGTGAGGTCTTATAGACCTCAAATTTCAGCAGTTACTTAAACCTTTTATAATTTTGCCTAGACAAGGATTAGGTGTTTTCTTTTTTGTGGTCTTCATTTGTCAGTAAATGTTTAAAATACATTTAGGGTCGCCCTTGGATCTGACCTCTAGTTACATAAAAAATACCTAAACAATTTTTGAGGTCTGTTAGGCCTCAAAACGCACTAAATTTTTTCTAAGTCTAGTGAAGAGAAATGGCAGTTATCGCTGAATTATCGATAAAAAATCATCATCGCGTCGACCATCTTCGATACAATGTCTCAGACGCCATTTTTTACCGTCTTCCAAATCTAAAAAGTAGATTATCAATTCGTTTGTATGTACATTTTCTTCCATATGATTCTTGTATGATGATGGTCAACGAGATATCGGGTCGGGGGTCTCCTCAAATCTTAAAATCATACGTATTATGCTTATCTATAGACATTTTTGTATTTTCATCAAAAATCAAGCATTTTCATTCAAAACAGTCGCATTTGATGAACTGGTACTGCTGATGATGATATGAATGGAGCCCTTCAACAATGCATAGTACACGTCGTTTGGTGATTTCGATTTCCTTCGACTGGGACTGAAACTGACTGAACCGAGTACCGAACCCGGTACCAGATTCGGCCCAGACTCGGACCAGGACCTAGACCTAAGTCCGAGTCCGAGGTTAAAAAGTCGGTTTTTTCTATTAAAAATTAAGTTAATCTAATGCATTGATGTCATATTTCAAAAATCAAAAATCAAAAAATCAAAATATGTTTATTAGCCAAAAAATACATTGCATACTGATAAGTGTTACAGTGATCCCCACACTAGGCAAGGCCTGTATCGTGGGGGCCAGATCAAACAGAATTTCCAAAAATAATGCGAAGCGCAAGTGAACTAACAGGTTTTGAACATTTTAATATATCTAATATAATGTTAGGTTAAAAATTAAACTATTGGTATAGTAACTAACAGAATGAACATTTAAATGATGAGTTTGTGTACGTGATGTGTAAGTAGTGTATATATGTGTGTGTGTGTGTGTGTGGGTGAAGATAGTGTGCGAGCAATAATGTGTAAATGACTAAAGATGGCAAAAATCCAATAAAGAGTAGCCCTGCGAGGAATAAACAAATCTCTTGGGATCGGACGACAGCATAGGCAAAGCTGTCGTCCGCTACTGTTATATATATTTTAGTTTAAGCGCAGAATGTCTTCCGATTCACTGTAACTCCAAAGAACAATATTCGAAAATATACTACGCTTAGCCTGGGATGAGTTGCAGTCTTTTATGTCACAAATCTTGACCATTCTGTTATACACAAGCGGAAAAGGAAATGCACAAAATCTCTTTGCAAAAGCTGAATTCACACGAACCGTAGGGATCTTGTAGACTCTTCTTAGTAGTAATGAGCTATGATCAGGCGAATTCCAGACTCTACGGTGCACATAGGTGGTGAGACGCAACAAGTACAATCGCCGTACGCTCAAGACCTGTGCTTCTTTGAAAAGATCAGCGGTACAAAATCTTCGAGGCTTTCCCAGTAAAACCTTGAGAATAGCTCTTTGAGCCCTCTCCAGCACTATAAGGGTAGTTTTAGCACAGCCTCCCCATACAAGTATGCAATAATTTAAAATCGATTGAGCGAGTGACAAGTACACTGCTTTAAGTAACGCACCATTGGCCGCATCCCGTAATAGTTTAAAGGTGTACATTAATTTGCGAATCCTACCTGCAGTTGCCGAAATATGACATTTGAAGTTCAGATTCTCGTCTAATACAACGCCCAAATATTTAATAGAGCTGGCTCTTCCTATACGCCTACAAGAGCACACCGAGACTACAGAGTCAGACTGCGCAGGGCAGTGGTCACTATGAACCTTTAGTTGGGACAAATAGGAAGGGGGACTGGAGGCAGCCGTTTTGTGAAAGTTTATAAACTTTGTTTTCTCCGAATTGAGGGTGAGGAGGTTATCATTTCTAACTCGAGTAAATAAAGTTAGCGGCCCAGTGGATGACATTATAAGGACAAAAGATAATTGACAAATAACCTCTAACTATATAAACATTCCGGCTGCATACCTGTGCAAATTTTGAACCACTTCTTTCTGCATGTTTACCTGATATATAGAGATGATATGTAGTAAATAAGGGATGATTTGACCGGAATGAATTTTTGACCGGTACTGTAAGATAAGATAAAAACACCACAGTGTTGTGTACCGGTCAAAAATTTAAGTTCGCACCACGATTTTGATACAAATTCGACTTTTTGGGCTATCATTTTTCCAGCATTTAAGTGGACACTAGTTTTCAGCTAATATGTTACTGATTATTTAGTTATTCTTTTTTATTTAACCGTTACTTTCGAACAGCTCGGACACCCGAGGCAGCTGTGGCAGCTTTTGGCAGTCATGCCCACACGATGTTCATACTAATATAATAATCATCAAAAAATTACAATTTCACTTGCCTACGAATTATTATCTGATCCGATGTATAAAATTGTTCAGATTTTAAGAGAAATTAATATTAAATAGCTCTTGAATCAGCAATAATTATATAAGTAGAAAAAATATTTTGCTATAAACACTAAAAAAAATTATCGCTTGAAAGCCTATTTTGTATCGAAACTTAAACTTTTGACCGGTACTGTATAGTCTTTATCGACAACTATAGCCGCAATAACGTTCAGTGGTCGACTGCCGCGCCGCCAGCATCCCGCTCGGTGCGGCCGTGAGGTCAGTTTCTTGAGGCATAAATAAACCTCAGCCCGCACTGTGTGGATAAAATATCTACCCAGTGCGTTAGAGGCTTATTTCGACCTCATAATTTTTTTTGTACCAACGAGTCCGGCTTTGAAAAACATGAAGAGATGTATATTCGGCAGCTCCCGCACCACAGAGAAAACATGAACTTTTAGCCCCGCACCAGCGTTTAGTCGAGCTTGGGGCGGATTTACCTCAAGCCGCAGTGAACGTGTTAAGGTGCATTTAGACCAAACGAGCGTTCGCTCATTCTATCCCCCACTCTACGAAATTCGTTCGTTACACAAAATGTGATTCGTCGAAATTTCGTTGATTTCATAGGTAATCAGAGATCGGAAAAATGGCCGTCATTGTTTGCAATAATGTGGACATGACTACAAAGCTGATTAAATTATTAATCAATTAGTCCGATATGTATTTTTTACAAAGGACTTTAAAAAAAAACAATTAACTTAATTACGAAGTGTCGGAACATTTTGGCATTTCATCGTAAAAATAAGAACTAATGTCAGTGTCACCGGGTAAAATATATATAATATATATATGTATATTTATATATATATTACGGGTATAAGTATATATATTTTTTTTAATACTATAGATTCGTTTCGTTCTTTGACTTATTTATTTGTAAGTTTGAGAAAAGGTTAATACTTGCTTAGCCAGGACACCAAACTTAGCAGGCTTTGTATCTGTATCCTACTGTGATCCTACCTACGCACTGTAGGGTGTTTCACTTTTGTATGGGCAAAAAAAAATTGTGATATTTTCCCTGACTTTGCTCACGCCCTAAGTTTCTCTGATATAAAAATGATATATATAAAATTTTATTGAGATTGGACAACGTTTAAAGGTTGCACACTTTTGAAAGTAAAGCCAAAGCCCCATACATTACGAAAAAAATTACTTTGTTATAAATTAATCAAATATAATGAACCAACACTAAAAAATAATGGACAAGTCGAATTTAATGTCATATATTAAAAATGAGAACTTATTCTTTGGAAGTAGGTACAAATTTCAAAAAAATATTTATTGGGCACTTTTATGAAAACCTAATTCCCAGTGTTTTACTAGATTCATAACTATAATAGATTAGTGTACTATATGTAAACATCCAATTATGGCCTAAAATTAAGTAAAAAAACGGGATCTAGGTTAGGTACTTTATAAATAATACCATATTAAGGTTAAAGTAAATTCACACACATGCTTAAAGAATAAAATCCTTTTTTTCTATTTGACGATAGAATCTACTTTCCCAAGTAATTTTAGTGTTGGTTCATTATTTTTTATGAATTTATAACAAAGTAATTTTTTTCGTAATGTATGGGGCTTTGGCTCCACTTTCAAAAGTGTGCAACCTCTAAACGTTATCCAATCTCAATAAAATTTTAAATATATCATTTTTATATCAGAGAAACTTAGGGCGTGAGCAAAGTCAGAGAAAATTTAACAATTTTGAAAAATGAAACACCCTACTACGCAGCCTGCAAAGTTTAGGTTTCCGGCATCTCGTCTGCAGTAAATAAAGGGCTAATGCATAAATCATGCGAGGTTTTTTCGGCTACTTCCTCCTCCCTGGTGATGTTTGGTGAGTTTCTTGGCTAACAACATCCCCCCGCCAGTCTCACGTGTATTTTTCTCAATCAACTTTTAACGTTCGCTCGCCGCAAAATTCACAATATTTCTTACTTTGGTCTCCTTGTACCCCCTCTCCCCTAACGTGATCTTTCGTGATTTTTTCTTGGACTTCGCGTGATTTATGCACAAGCCCTAATGTACTATAACTACTATGCTTTAGTTTAAGCACAAGTTAAAGGAAAACAACCTAGACTCAGATCTAACACAACGACCTAGTTTGACCTAATATCGATCGCGATGGCATGACCCGGGTAACCACAGGGTAGGTAGGTCCGATTATAGCTTGTATTCATAATATTGGTCGGTCCACTAACCGCAAACGGTTTGTATTTCCAATTATTCAATTGTAGACGTAATAAAGGCACTTTGTATAACATTGAGTAAACGCGTTTCAGTCAATTGCGTGGGAAATGTGTATGAATTCAGTTTTATTCACAACAGTTTGTTGAGGTGGTTCCGAACCAATAGGTTGATGATTGATGAATTGTTTTCTAAAAATGGTACCTATCATTCCTCTGACAATTTGAACATGAACTATTTGACGTAATTTTAAAGTCAAACATTGATGCCAACATCGCCAGCTTAAATTAAGAACATAAATAAGACGCGTTATTTCTATTTGAGAATGAAACGTTTTCCTAAACTCCTCCTTTTTCGCTCAAATCATCTTCCAAAATCACGCATACGGGGAGTGATTAGGGTTAGGGCAGAATGGGTTAAGATACTTAAGATATATCATTGCGATGTCGCAAGTCACGTAACTTCAAACATGGATCTTCAACTGTCTTTTAAAAACAATAAAAAAACTGGTCCAATCTATTAACGTGCGTGACTAGTACTTATCAGTGAATTATATTATTGGGCGCGAGTGCAGACTGTTGCGACCAACTGAAAATTCGCTATTCAAATTATTGTTGTTCAATAAGTACCTGTTTCATTGAAATCATTGAGCATTTGAAAGAATAAACATCTATTTTTTGTGAAATTAAATAATTATGTTTGAAGACTTCCATTCCAATACGAGTTCAAACTTCTTCTTCTTCTTCGAAGTTACCTACGCGACTTTGAGTTTGTAATCATTATACCAAACAGTGTTACCACTAATTCTCGGATATTTTATTTTTAATTTTGAGATTTATCCGTATTGCAGGGAGTTGTGCAAGTGTCGCAGATCGTGTACGTGCTGATTCCACGTCGGTCTTGTTACAATGCGGCGTCGATCGGCAAACCGGTTTAAATTGGATTCGAAGCAGTAATTGCCGTAATTGGCTTGTTGGTGTTGATTGATCACAACCAATGCTTGGACTTCCTTTACCGGAGTCGACCTTTGATTCCTGTTGCTGTATCAGTACTATCTAGAGAACCAAACCGCAAGTCGCCAACAAAGGACTTCTTTATTTTGATGCTAGCATAATAATTATTCGATGCCCTGAGGAAAGAAGGAAGATACAAATAACGTGACCCCCATCACCTTTATACAAACGCAGCAAAGGCAGGTAAAACTTGGTGACATCATCAAAACATAAAATTAGAAAATAACTTTATTTATTGTGTTAGCTGCAATCCTCTATTAATCTCGGCAAGAAAATCAGATAAATTAATTTTCTGCTCTTTAATTCGTCGATTATAGGCCTTTATTGTAGAATATATCCGTAATCTGATTAATAATTTTATAGCATAGTCCTTTGGGAAGCATTTGCAAGGCAGATCATAAGATATGGCTCGTAAATGGTGGAACGCTTGCAACCCGGGGTGATCGGGACTTTTCCAAGCACCTTTATTGAATACTTCAGTAAAAGCAAGCTCGAATAGCCCTATGTATCGGATAAATGGATAATCCAGTAATTTTAGTTTTCCGTAAAATGGCGCATTTCTGTTGTACTCATCATAAACTTTACTTTTCGCGAGATCTGGTAGAGTAGCTACATAAGCTTCGAGCATATCGCAACTATGAGCTTTATGGCACTTGTGAAATATATAGCTGGCTACATAAATAGTCGGGTGATCTTCAGGTAATCTCATTCGGTAGTCAGTTTCCCCTCGTCCCAATAATATCTGCGACTTACTAGAAATTTCCTTTATTTTATTTATTTTCAGTTCTGAAGCATATCGGAAATACTTTCGGAAGGCGCTTGGCCTGTTGGAAAGTGGCGATATAGTCAGAATACATTTCCGAAATTCTTTAGCAAAAACTCTGCTAAATTGGATAGCAGTAGCCTCATTTGTTTTTGAAGATATAGGTTTTGTTAAATCTATTAAGCTATCTAAAGGCTCCAAATTTAACCGTTCCGTCAGAATACGCTTGTGTCCCAATTTATGCAAGTCCTGTGAGATAGATATAACCGAATTAAGGGTCACTTGAACATTCGGAAATATACTGCGAGGACTGAACTGATTTTTTTGATTCCCTCTTGCTTCCTTTTTATATTCAGCTATCTTCCATTCCATAGCATTAAACACTTTTGCAGCTTCGTGAAGAAGTTTCATTTGGGCGTCATTTGATCCGAGAGCGCTTTTGTAAACGTTGTTATTTTTGTATGTACTGGAATTGAGAACATCGAGCAGGTTGTTTAACAATAAAAAGAAGTCAGCAGTATCTCTAGCTTCCTCGGGCAACTTTTTCATATCTACGTATATTTGCATAGCTGCTGACACTGTGCTACTAAAAATTTCTGTCGCTTGTCTCCATGTCATTCTCTTGTTATGAAGGAACGATACATGCCCCCAAGTTATTTTTGGAATAAGTTTGTGGGTTTTATTTTCTTCAAACCGATACAATGACTCGATGTATTGCCAGGAAATATTTTTATCGTATAATTTTATATCTTTTGATTCAAAGTTATTCCTTATAGAATATAGCAATTTCTGGAAATCAAAAATGTAATATATCTTTCTGGCGTTTACTACAAAATAGTGTTCCTCTGGCGTAATATGTTTAATTTCGTTTGCATATTTTTTGAAACCACTAGTCTCATTGGTTACTAACGCCATAATTTCGAATCCTATGTCTAAAAGGCTGATGATGATTCCGTCAATCCACGCCTCGAGTTGGGAGATATTTTCAACCCCGGCGAGGAAGCAGTAGGTGATAGGCTGGTTCCACTTCACCAGAATGCTCCGCAACATCACCACGTAAACTATACTTGCCACATTATCACTCTTCATTCCATCTATGTCCTGTAGACCCACCAATTCATCGTTTAATATGTCATAGTATAGATTATTCTTTACAGTGAAGGTTTCTATGCCAATTGTGCAATATTTAGCTTTATCAGGAAACGATTTTAATTTCGCAGCTATGCAAGCTAAAACGCGCTTGTCCAGCTTTGGTGACATATTTAACTTCATTTTCCGAAAAACTTTTTCATCCGGTAAATTCAATGGGTCTCTTATAAACCGATATATTTGTGGATTCAAAAGATACAGATTTAATACATAAAATAAAAAGTTCTTGCTGCTTCTATCTATGTCAATTATAGTTTGGTTCTTCATTAGTTTTTGCATGTGTTTAGTAAGTTCATCTTTTAATACACGAGGAATATCATATTGTTGCTCGTCCTTTTCTGGTACTTGTGATGAGAAATTATTCTGGTTTGTTTCTTGTATGATATAATCTTGTTGTGTATCAACAAACTGTTGTCCTGGGAGGTTTCGGTTGGGTGACGAATTGGGCAATAGAGAACTGGTACACCTAACCGGGATGTACCGGGATGAGAAATGGGATGAGCAGATGTGTAAACCTTTAGGGTTTATATTTTGGGTTTGGCTTATTAAATCAGATCTGCCCATTACTCTTAGCCATTCTTGTAGTCTGTAACAAACAAAATAGTTTATTTGGTTTACTAAAGTGACAACCGATCAGAACAAGCTATATGTATATGCAATATAGATACGATTTTTTAAAACACAAAACGCGTTGTATATTTTTTTATGTATCGTAAAGGTTACTAATTATATTTCAAATTCGTACTTCAATCATCATCATGGGACTACCTGACAATCTAACACAAATCAACCTAGGCCCACACTAAGCTCAATAAAGGCTTAATAGATAGATACATACCAATACTGCAATACTTAACAACTATAAGAAGTCACAAATATGAGTTGTTAATAAACAATAAATGCCCTCGCATGGACTCGTACCCTGTGTAAAAAAACTGTGTAGTGTATTGGCCGACTGAGCTACGGAGGCTGCCATATTATTTTTCGATATTATGCCGTATTTAGTTTATCCATCACTTTTTTTAATAAAGGAGGCTTTCAAGTTTTTCCACTCCGTTGGAGTAGACAAGTTCAAAACTTCCTTATTGAGTTTACACAAGAATGCAAATTGAGACGCAATTTTGGGTAAGAGTAAGTAGGGAGTATCTGGATCTCTTTCTTGCTCATAACTTTGTTTTAAAACTTACTGCAATAACTTGCAGGTGTAAACTCAGATTAGAAAGCTAATCCAATTAACACTACTGTAACAACACAACTGTCAAAATAAGTGACATTTCATTTTTAGTCTGCTTTTTGGTGGCTAGTAAGTGCGTTAATGCGTATGATAAAAGTTTCATAGATTATTAAAAACATATTGTAAAAAAACAATGAAATATAAAACTAAATTAATACCCGATTTGAAAACCTTACAACATATATTTTATATTATTTTTAATTACTATAAGGTATAAGAATCTCACACGTACTATAAGGTAGGTAACTAACATATACCTACCTACAATTTAAAATATTATTAACATTAATTTATTATGAATAATTAATTATAATATTATAATTATATTAATTATAAATAAACATAATAAAATAACCTTTACATTAATTCAACCTCCATGATTCGTTCAAAAACTTCACATTACGACCACCATAAAAGTATACTGTTGTTTCGTTATAACCGATTTCTTGGTACAAATTTTGCTAAACCACTGTTATTATTATTTATTATTTCAATAAAATTTCGAACATCTCTTAAAAGTAATGAAAATTTGCTGGACCTCTAATCTAGCTTTCGTACCTCAAAAAAAACAAAACCGGAACCCTTCCAGGATCACTCGCGTCGCGTGTATGTCTCTCTATTGCAGCCAATTTGCGAAGAAACTACTTACTGGACAGATTCAGTTGACATTTGGCACACATAACATAATGTAAGTTGGCAACCCAATGATGAACGTGAAACGTAACCGAGTGAATCTTAAATATCAGGGCTACTTTTGGGGGGTAAATAAAAAAACTGTATCATGAGTGAAGGACTATGAGGGCTTTAAATATATATTTTTATGATTGTAAGATAAATATTTATTAATAAACAGGCGAAAAATGTAAATATGATAAATGTCCCATATAAAAGTAACATATCGAACTACATATATTATTAGTTAGAAACGACTTTTGTCCGTCTCTGCATTAAAAAACTGTGACACTTGCTAGAAAACTTTTCTTCATAACTGGATGTCATTTGTTGCTGTTTGCTTTGTTGAATTTGAACATTTAAAGTGAATTTGCGTATATATGAGCGATCAAAACAAAACTGATAATTTGCCGACGACGCCGCGCCACCTATAATGAGGTCTGGGACCAAGCTACAAAAATATGAATTGATAAATAACTTTATTTTACACGTCAAGTCACGGAAACAATATGAACAACAGTCTACTTTTATGCTGGTCGTATCGGGTTGCACTTGTGGGTCCAGAACGCATCATGTAATGGATATTTAGATAAAGTATCTACATGAGAGATTATGTACTACATGTAACACATTTATAATTAGGCATTACAGTCATATAAACTATTATTGTAAAATTATACCTACCCAATCATGCAAATATGTTATAGTTGCTACTTATAGTTGTCGATTTCTAAGAACGAACATTTGACAGTTTAGAAATGAGCCATTACGTTAAACTATAGAAAAATACTAATAAGTAAATAACTGTCAAAAGTTGGTTCTTAGATTTCAGGTGCTAACAAACCAAAATACAATTTAAAAAAAAATACATCCATTCTGAAACTTTAAAAATCCCGTAGTTAGGCTGTTCCGAGTCCCAAAAGCTCACAGGAAATGGGACTGCACTTATTTTTTGGCCACCCTGTATTATTTTACTCACTGGTAAAATAAATTATTTCTAATTGTTACACATTAATTTGTTGTGAATTATTTGTCTTGATTTTCAATATACCTGACGCTATGGTCGCTTACGCTTATCTTAAATAAAACGAATTACAAGTATAAATAATTATTCTTACCTATCAACATCTGATGGTAGTGAATAAAACGTACATTCTGGATTCGAAACTTTTGACTTCTTACATTCGTCGATGCAGCAGTAAATTCTACAGCTTTTATTGAACATTTTGATCTACATTTGAATACGAAAACACGTGCGCTTCTAACTAAAGTTCTTCACGCACTGCTATGCGTCGTGCGCTTGGCGCTTCGCTTCGGGCCGTCAGGATGGGGGCCGCGGGCAGCGGGCGGCGGGCGGCAGGGACATGTACTACAGACTGCACAGAGTATCGACAGAGGGAGAGCGTATAAAGGCATTTTTATTTTTACTTTTTGGTGTACCCAATTAGCGCGAAGTTAAAAAACCTTAATTTCAGTCAGCTTCGTAACGACAATTAAGTACAATATCTTTAGGAAGTTAAACTCGATCGGCGTTTTTATATTATAATATGGCTTATAGTTTGTAAAATGAACACCAAAACCGAGATATTATTAGTTATCGAAATTTTGTGCTTAATTGTCGTTACGAAGTTGACTGAAATTAAGGTTTTTTTAACTTCGCGCTAATTGGGTACACTAAAATGTAAAAATGTCCATAATGTGCGATCGCGACCCAACAAACACCGATCACTTTAGTTAGACTCTTTAGAGAGTTCCCTAGTAAATTAGGAACCCTAATAATTGCACCATGTCCGTGTCTGTCTGTCCGCAGTAATGCTCAGTGACCGTTAGTACTAAAATTTTAATTTGGTGCATATGTAAACGGGTCATTGTCAGATTTAAGTTATAGTCTTTACAGTGGACATATCTAAAGTTAAAGAATTCCTTTAGGTACTAATTTTGGGATAAAACAATTGATGGTACAATTAGGTTCGCCAGTCTACAGCCCTATGCAATAAAATCGTAACAATGATTTATCTTTTGACCACCGAGTGGATAACTTTTGTTTTTCCGACTGACAATGACCCAAAACATAATTATTAATCGCGCTGACAAAGTGGTAGAATAAAAAATAGAAAACATATCATCATCATATCCGGTCTCCCGTACATATAAAAGTGGGGATGACTTCTTTTAATTTACTGAAATCCTGTAGTGTGGGCTATCCTTGGTTTACTAATGTTTGGCAAATAATTTTTCCCAAAGTATCACATCGCAAACTATTTTGCCAAATTTTCATTTGGCAAAATTCAGTTGTCAAAACTACTTATCGCAATTTTACAGTTAGCAAGCCTTTTTGTTGGCAAGTGATTGTTTAGCAAAGAATTACTTGGTCGTTTTTATTTTCCCAAAATATTTTTTGGCAAATGCATCGTTTAGCGTAACATACTAATCCCAAAATATTGTACCTATGGCATAAGATTTATACCGCATATACAATATTACATCGCAACCAATTTTTCGCATAAAGTCATTTCGCCGAAAGATCATATTCCAATTGAATCTTATGTAATCGTTTTATTTCCCAACTAAATGGTTGGAAATTCTATCTTTGGGCTTGGTTTTTAATTGGAACTTTTTATAATGCATATTTTCATGTAGTTGATGGTTTAGCTGGCATTTAGTTAACTAAATAATTACCAATGTTTTTGGGTATAGTTTGAGGCGAATTTTATATAGGTATGTTTATGTTTTTTTAATAATAGCTTACACGGGGTTTTATATTAATGTTGATAAACAATTAAAAGTCGAGTTCTAAATAGTAATTTAGATGAAACTGATGAGGGAACGCAATGCCGAGGGAATAACAAAAGAGTTGGTTCTGTACCTCCCCGGCCGCTGCCGCGGCACGCTCGCTTCGCTCGCTCGGCTCGTGCGCTGTATGGTCGCAGTTTCACCTAACACTCCTCCTCGCTTCGCTCGTCGTCGTACCTAACGGTGGCTCTGGGATAGTTTTTTTATGAAAATTAAAATAAAAATATATTTTTTTATCCGGCTATGTGTGCCTTCTTAGTATCTACCAATAAAAAATATGAAAAGTGATCATTATGATGGATCTTATTTTCTCACTTCATTCATTATGATACCAAATGTTCATGAAATACGTTTTTTGTTCCAGGCAAGTTCAAGTTAAGGGTTGTGCAAAAAAGTACGAAATTCCTGTATAGACCTACGAACTTTAAAATAATACTATCATTTGCCAGGCTTTTGCTATAAGTAGAGCTTGCGAAGTATCAAATTTGAGAATATTTTTTTTGGATTTTAACTTATGACAAAATAAAACATTTGCTTAATAAAATCTTGACGAAGTGAAACTTTGCAAAGTAATAATTTGACCAAATGAATAAAATGAGAAATGTAACTTTGCTAAAGATTTGTTTGGGAAATGAGACTATTGCGATAAGTTATTTGGGAAGTCATATTTGGGAAACATAATTTGCCAAATGGCAGTACACCGCTATCCTTGAATAGGTCTTTTAAAAAAAAAGGGTCGCAAATTTTCGGAAATAAGAATTGTATGATAGGTTATTGGTAGGTACTTTAAAAGCAATTGGAAGATTGGATTATTGTCCCGTAGCAAGAATATCCAGAGAGAAAACGCCCAGCCTCCAGCCATGGCCAACCCGACAATCTACACACTGTGTTTTTTTACGGGCCAGGTGTTTTTTTTTTTCATAGAAAATAATGCAAACTTGGAGATTTCAAATATTTTTTCAAAATATTTATAGTGTAGGTAAAATCTATTTTTAAATCAGGTGTATTGGAATTTCCCTAAATTTATAAATAAAATTATAAAAAAAATGGTCGTTATAGGTCGGTTTCTACAGAGAAAAAATGTAGATTGTTTAAAAAAACCACCTGAAATGTTATGGTAATACGAGTTTTTTTATCATGAGTTGCTATTTTTTTATCTCCGGAGTCATCTGACGAGTTTCGTGTTTTTCGGATTGGGTGAAAACTTCAGGGATATTCCAATACAATCTGATGTTAAAAACCGTTCCACGTGTAATATAAATATTTATTTTAAATATTTGTAATCAGCCTGTTTCCAGTATTTTCTATGAAAAAGTGATTGACCGCGAGTGTAGGTATACTCAGTCCAATAATCTCTGTCAGCAAAAAAGCCGGCAAATTCAAATTGTCTATGGGAAATTGTAAATTGTACATACTTACCTTTTTTTTTTTATTTGCCACCTTTTTCTACTCATAGATTCTTGGACAGATTATACCTACTTGAAACTGGACGGACGCCGGTTCATGTACGTCGAGTGCATTAATATATAGACACATTTGTAAGGGATCATTATGGAGAAGTGTATATATATTAATGCCCTTGACTGTACCTATTCTTGGGTTGAGTGTAAAGCATTGTTTGGTTACGCATATTCGCATTACCCGGACCGACAGACTAGGAGGAGTTCGCTTTTGTTTTAAATAATGGGATAGTCGATGTAACGACATATCGCATGCAATTTTTTATTATTATTTGATTTTGGAACAAAAAATTCTAAAATAAATTTTTGCCAAATTATTTTTAAGACCGATTTTTCCAAAATCCTATCACGGTTTATTTTGAAGTCGGTTAATAAAAGAATTATCGAAATCGGTTGGCGTGATATCGAATTATTCGTCCATTTGTCGTGCACTAAGCTTAATGCGAATTTATGACTTTCTCATTATAGGTATGGTTTTCTCATGGATGCCTTTGTCAGAAATGGACCAAATTAAAATGGGACGAATGGGAGAGCATCAGCTTTCAAATAAAAAAAGAATCGTCAAAATTGGTTCATCAGTCGGAAGCTCTGAGAAAACAAACATAAAAAAAACATAGAGTCAAATTGAGAACCTCTTTTTTTGAAGTCGGTTGAAAAACAGATAATTAATCAAAACGTTATACTACTTATGGGTTGGTATCCTTATTTCCCCAATTAAACTATTTAGGCATATTTTAATGAATACTTCGAGGTTAACCTTGACCCCAGTGCCTCACGTCATGTTTCTATTCTACCAAGGTCGAAGCTATTTTTAGTCACCAATTTGTAAAAAATAATGATAAGTACCTTCTTAATGTTATAATGTTACATCATTCATCAGATCCTTATTAACATAAAGGTGGGTTTACACCAAACGAGCAAATGCTCATTCTATCCGTTTTGTGTAACGAACGAATTTCGTAGAATGAGCATTAAGGTATTAAGGCTGCGGCTCCGTTGAGGCGGAGAGGAGCGGAGATGTGCAAAATTTGACCAATTACATTCTTCAAATTCAAAATTCGAAACACTGTCATGCGGTCTCATTGGCCAATTTTGCACATCTCCGCTCCTCTCCGCCTCCATGGAGCCGCAGCCTAAGACATTGAGGTATTAAAACGAGAGCATACACGAGCGTTTAATTTTATTTTACTGTTTCTTTTTGTCGCTTTATTGCTACTTATTGAGTTATTTCTAGTCGAGATCACGAGCCATTTTCGTGTGTAGGAGGAAAAAAATTCCATAAATTTCAGAATTTCCTCTTATGTTAAATTCTATAGGTACCTACAAAATATAATGATGCCGACTGTGCCTAGTAAGGCATATCTATATAATAGGATAGGATAAGCCTAATTGAATTATTATACATTTGTTGCTCGAATCCGTACAGGTGCGAAGAAAATGCAGCCTAGATACGGAAAGTAGGAATTCATTTATTCCAGTGTTTAAACAAAGTGCCAATTTAGTTAGATTTAGTAGAAAAAAAAAATCTGCGCATTTCTGTAACAGGAACCCGTGCCGATTTTCATCTGAAATTCCCATACAAATTACTATGAAAATAATTAGTCAGACAGTAATTTGATAATATTGTTTTGTTTTTCTGTTCTCATCAAGTTAATTTTATGATAAAATGTTTATAAGACAGTACGAGTAGTACCTATAAGTTAATGCCATAGAAAAAATAAAAAATGAAAAATTTTCATACATTGTATAGGAAAATGGCATGAAAGTCGGCACGGGTTGCAGTTGCAGTTACAGAAATGAACTGAATTTTTTTTCAGTTTGTTTTGAAGTAAAAGAATCCGATTTAGGGGGTATGCGTTATTAATTTCTAAAACTCGTAAAATATGGGACACCCTATAATGGGCATCAGTGCCCCCAGATGGCATAAATTGAACCAGAAGCCCTACCGCGAATCAGAAACGAAGTGTTGCCTCTCTGTCACACTTACGTACGTATTCAAAAGTGCGATACAGAGGCAACACTTCGATCGTGGTTCGCGGTAGGACATCAGTGTCATCATCATCATCATCATCATCATCTCAGCCATAAGACGTCCACTACTGAACATAGGCCTCCCCTCTGGACCTCCACATGTACCGGTTAGATGCAACCTGCATCCAGCGTGTCCCGGCGACCTTCATAAGGTCATCTGTCCATCTTGTGGGTGGACGTCCTACGCTGCGTTTGCCTAGCCGTGGTTTCCACTCGAGCACTTTTCGACCCCATTGACCATCTGCTCTGCGTGCAATTTGGCCTGCCCATTGCCACTTCAGCTTAACCTCAGTGTGCTTACCATTAGTTGCCGCCGTAAGTTTAACGCCGAGCTACCTACTTTCTGTCCACTCCGCTCATATTCACGTATTGATGATTATGTTTGATCCCGTGTTACATATTACCTAATAAGAACCAACTTATTCACAGATTCACACCTCCTGCCAGGAAACAAAAGGCCAATAAACCGATCTTCATCATCATTATCCTGACCTGGTCAATGACTGATATGTTAATGATTGCAAATATAAAAACATACTGCATATATTCCAAAGAATCGTCGATTAAATTTATTGCTTTTATTACAGATGGGGTTGCCAGATTTTGTTTTGAGATATACAGTAAATGTCGGTTTGAAGCACGAAAAATAAAGTACCCACGGAAAAAATACAGTAGGTGTCAGGATGGAAATAGGAGATGACTGGCTATTTAAGTTTTCTATTAAATTCAAAATACCTAAAGTATTTTAGCGTACCTACTTCATGCGTCTCGTAAATCGTAAAGTACATAGAGGTAAAATACAGTAGAATAATTTTCATCACACCTGTTCGGTAAGTGCGCCAATTCGCGCCGTAGATGCGTCATTACGCCCTAGGGCAATCAAGGATTTTCATACACAACATTACGCCGCACTAGCACGCCGCCCGCAACCGACGCAGGCGGGCTGCGACGGGGTTTCTGTTATTATAAAAATGATAAATTTTAGTCATCCCTAATATTGAGAAATAATTTAGACCATTTTAGAGTAGTTTTGTGAAAATATATTGTTTTATTTACTTTTTGCCTTACAGGTGTGATAAAAAACATTGTGTGTGCCACAGGCGGTACAAGAATTATGAACCTATTTACACAATTTCTTAGTTACCGCCCTTAATACACACTGTAGGTACTATTAAATTACAGTCCGTCTGGCAACCCTAATTCCAGGTCACGCGCTGTATACCTTTTCAGCATGCAGGTTAGCATCCCATATATGCGTTTGTATTGTACAAAATTACAAATTGACGGTGATAGTGAGAAATTATTGATGCAATAACTTACCTATCCTATTATCTTTACAAGTACCTATTATATCCTACGGAATTTTCCTGCCCAATATTTTATCAATGCAATTAGGTCATGTATTAGCGATACTGCGTGTGAAGATTGGTCGTCATAATTTACAAATCGCCATTAACCCTACGAAATTAAAGACTATTTTTAATAAATCGTTCTCAAATGCAGAATCTGGCATCTATGCGATATCAAAGATAATTATTGAGATTATATCAAAACCATTTGTTATCGCAATCTCCTATGAAGTGATAGCTATACCTAGTCTGTTTTTTATAGGTATTTAACTAAAATGTAAACATACTGTACCGTCAAATGTTTTTCCTAACTAGTGCGGAAAAGTAAACTTTGCGCACTTTAAATTTCTCTTTTTAAGGCACTTGTTATGAAAAAAGTTGTTGGATACACGTGTAATAACTTCTTTTTAACTGGGGTGATTGTCGGCCTCGTTTCACTCGGGCTCCAACTTTCACCCTCGTCGAAAAAAAATTTTTTTGCACTTGTGTCGAAATGTACTATTTTAAGGCTGTCACACGTGTAGCGATATAAGGTATATTCATAAACCGAAAGATATCCAATGCTAATTAAGATTATACCTAAAATATATCTAGTTTCCTCACTAGCATCTACCTTGTGAGAGGACTGATATAATTATGTATATTATAGCAAGGTATCAGACCTTTAAGATATCTTACGGTATATTAATATATCACATCTCGAAAAAGGCCGGAGCGGCTGCGGTAGCAGCTGAAATCCTCAAGCGGCGCAAATATGCAGCTGCATATTGGTGCCGTTTGGGGTAGAAACACTTGGCCCCTGGGAACTTGGATGCTTAGCCAAGTTGCCAATCGCTAGCACTTAGTAGCGTATCGTAGTTTTCCCTCTCTGTCACTCTTTCATATTAGTGTGACAAAGACAGTTAGCTGCCTTTCGCTTACAATGTTTCGATTGACGATTAAGCGTTAGCGATTGGCAACTTGTCTAAGCACCCTGGAGCCCATCAGCTATTTAAAGAGCTCAAGAAGCGTCTCATCTGTCTCATATATGTGATATATCCTTGTAAAATGGATATATATATTAAATAGTGACACTTCAAATCCCTTAGACAGCTCTTACGACCCCCACGGGAAGAGTTGGGGTGGTCACAAATGTATTCTTTCTTACTGCCGTCACCAATGGCCAATGCCCACGGCCCACGAATGCCAGTTTTGCGTTAGATATCTAGTAGTCATTAATTATCTCTGACGTATGAGTGTTAATATATTGCGCTGTAAAGATAAAACATTAGTATCAGTAATTCAGGGAACTGCGGATTAGATTTTAGGACGGTCCGTCAGTGCGTCAGAGTAGATAGGATACTTACGTAGAAATGCGGTAGGTAGGTACCCACTACACAATACTAGGTGGTACTTAGGTAGAGTACCTAAAGGCCAGAGGATGTTTTTATAGCAATTTGAAAAAAGCATGACAAAAGTAATGAATTTTTAACGAACATTTTCTAGAGACTTGATCAACCATAATAAATGATTACCGCTAGAATTTTATACAATAGTGCTGTACCAAATTGCTATAAAATGTAGGATGTCTGGTTCTTTCTTAAACATTATTATATTACATTAACTGATTTGTAACTGATTTATACATTTCTTACCCATTTATAGAGTTGTGGAGTACCAAGCGCGGAGGTTTTAGCTGACAGGCACTTCCAGCTTAGCTTAAGACATATTGTACATAACTGTAAGGTCTGTAAGTATTACGTTCTTGAACATAAAAAATGACTTCCGCAAAACAAGTTTCGTTTAGGTTGATACAGCTCATAGCAGCTATAGCATTGTTTGTGATGTGATGATGTCTCTCTCTGTATTGTTTATGCTCTTGACTGTATAGGTACGGGTTGCGCAAGATTACATATTGTTTTGAAAGTAATTAATTACTCAGCATAACGAACTCTACCTATTTTTTTTCATACACTTTGTACGAGACGGTACACACACAGAGTATAGGTAGTTTGGTCAAAATTATTTTCGTTGTCTTGTTTCATACGATTCTGTCACGTTTTGGTTGCTGTTTCTACTCAGTATATTTAAAAAAATTCGGTGTAATTGTATTTCTTTTTCACGCTAGATTTTAACCCATACATGAGAAATTGAAAACAAAACGTCATCTCATACAAAAGTCACAACTCCGTCACGTTTTTTAGGGACACGAAATAAGACAACGAAAAGAATTTTGACCCAGTTACGAAAATTTTGGAGTTTTTTCTCCCTTTGAGATACTAAAAATACGAGCTAGTTAACATGGTCCATTCCATGGGTATGGTAATTGAATATTTACATGTTAAAGTAATTAACAATAGATAAATGACGTTACGAGATAAAATGTGTTAGTTTTAGTAAAACGTCCCACTTTGTCGCTTACCATAAAGACGAGAGTTCCTTGTATCCTCATATTAATAAACTGACAAAGCGGCTTTGTGACTAACGACAAAGTGGGACGTTTTACTAAACTCACTCACAAATGCAAAGATGCGAGTTACGAGATGTTAGGGTTGTCACTTGCTGTAATAGTTAAAGCAAGATATTTTTTCGTAGTTACGAGATGTTAGGGGTTGTCCACTTGCTGTAATAGTTTAAAGCAAGATATTTTTTTTCGTAGTACGAAAAATTTTTAAGGTTTTTCAATGCGAAGATAGATATTAGGGTTTGCTACATTCCAGGATGGTCTAGGGCCCGCTTTAATACTTTGTGCGAAGCATTGATTTTTTTTCCAGATATTCCGGCCTTTATATTTTACCGTTTTAGGCGCGCTCTTTCTTACATTCATCCTGGGACTAGGAAAAAGGAAATTATTAAAAGATGTTTTTTAGACAATAAGCTTTATATGTATTTAAATCAGACACTGCTTGCATACATTTCATATAGGTACTAGGTATTTGGACATAGACATTTAATAGGATATTTACTTATTAGAAAACCAGATAAAACATTGACAACTACAGATTCTGGCAAAAATTGAAGTCTTAAAAACTTGTACGGTTTGGCAAAAGAAACATTGACCTTTGTAGCCTTTTGCCCTTTTGTCATCAGCATACAGTAAAAAACGTGGCAAGTTTCCGAAATGTATGGCAGTATGATTTGAGGAAACTGATTGTACACGAATACAATTCAATAGGAAAAAGGATTCGCGCATGTACTTCACCTCTAACCAATAATCCTTACTGTAAACTTTTATGCTTTCAAAAATTATGTGGAATTATGGGGAGAGGTGAAAATTTTTAAAACATCTTACTTAATACTATATTTAGTCCTAATATTATAAAAAAAGATTCAGATATGCCTTAAAAATTTAGAATTTTTCTAATTATTCTGTGACAAATCCATTAGTAAACCGAAATCAGTTTTCACTGACAGCTCAAATAAGCTATAATACTATTATAAAACATTTTCATAAAAGCTGGTCCATTTTACACAGTCAAGTAGATGAAAATAGGTTACACGTTTTATATTAAACATCACGTAAAACTCATGCAAAAATCCATAACAAAAAAGTTTAAAAATAAATGGAGCTACTCCCCTTATGTCAACCAACTAAACTAAAAATTTTATTATTATTCTCACTGTCTACTGACGACTAAAATCTCGATTTGCCCTAAAATGTAAACAATATCGGACAGTTTGTCATTAACAATACTTGTATATTTTCTAGAATAATAAGGTACTCTTTTAATGTCATTAATTACATAATTTTTATAAACCTTTTTTGTATTTTGTCGATGCTCATTTTCATTTAGTCGAAATTCCAAAACGTTGTAGAAAATTTTTCTAAAAATATTTTAATAGCGAAACTGTTTTCAAATTACTGAAAATTACATATCAAAGGCATACAAAAAAGTATTTTCAAGGGAGTAGATGTGTGTAAAGACCAAAAAATCTATTTTAAAATAAATCTGTGTGGACAGCCCTACTCATTTTCATCCTTTCGGTGAATCACATTATAATTAAATCAAAATTAATCGTATACATAAAAAGTGGGTGTTTCATGTTTATCCATACTGCTAAAAATAAATAAACTCCACGTAAAACTTACAAAACAACAAAATCACAGATACTTAGCATGCTGAAAACTGCCCACAGGTTACTGCCTACATCGATCGGGTATCATATGCCCCGACTCACCTCACGGTGACCTTACGCTAAACGCAGTCCTTAATCCATTCAAAACAGCCGTTATTACACATTACAAACCTAATACTGACTGACAAACCTTCTCCGAACGATACTCCATAAAAATAATTACAAATTACTTAAGTTTAAATTTTACTGCTTCACAAAATCAAACATGCAACAGCAAAAGTGTAGCTTAGGTGATTGTGGGTTACATTACATTGCTACTCTGTTGAATAAATTTGCCGGATAAATAAAATAAACATCGGCATAAAACAAAAAGCAAAACTAGGTACACTATTGCGTCATTTTATGGAACTGAAAATTAAGTAGAGGTTTCTTCAGTGTCTAGAGAACCCCGCAGGCGGTTATGTATTTTATTAGTAAACACATTCAAAACATTACTCAACTCGAGTGTCCTCCGGTTTCGTATATATCACAGATAGTGTGTCGGCGCGCGCGCGAGGACTCGGGGGGGGGCCGGGGCGCCCGACGGTCCCCGTCCACAGGTAGGGCAACGCAGGCCCCGCAGCGCGAGGGCCCCGCGGCGGAGACTCGGCGCGCGCCCTGCACACAAGCAAGGGTTTAGCTCATGACCCGCCGTTTCCTCTCGCGACTCCGAGCGTCCGAGCGCTCGCTTCAGCTTCTCGACCAAACCTGCTGTGGAAACTTGTCCTCGCGGGGCCTTCGGGGTGGGGCGGGCTAGCCGAGCCCTTGGGGGCTGGTCGTGGGCGCAGCGAGGCGCGGGGGACGGCGGGCGCGCGGCAGTAGGACAGCGAGCGCATGGCGGGGCGCCGAGCGGGTGCGGGGCTCAGCGCCGCGACCGAGCGCGGGCGGACAGCGCGGGGGACCCCTCGGACCGCGACTCCGACACCTTCCGCACGCGCCCCGCCGGGGCCCCTTCTCCCGCGTTTCTCCGACGCTTTTCCGCGGACCGCCTGCGAGTTTGTATATGTCCCCAGTCGTTTCTTCATGGACCGGCAATCATGAAACGCCATCTCTTCGGCGGTGGACGATGGACTCTTCGGTCTTAACGTTTTTTTGTTGGAATATTGGTTTGCGCTGCAACGAAAAAGCTGGCGCTGAACGCGGAAAAATTGCACGCGGATCGATATCTCTGAAGCGCTTTCCCGTTGCACTGTATGTTTTTTGATATACACAAAAAAAATCGGGTTATTTCAGAGTAAAAAAGACTGTAAAACAGGTAAAATTTATTGATCGTTCTTGAAGGACAAAACAGTGGAAAAAGCCGGCTTTTCACTTGTGTGTCCACGTGCGCGGGTCCGGTCAGGATCAGGTGTTTGACCCGAGGGACGATTTTACGGTGGAATGAAGAATCCGTGAAAAACAAAACCCTGATATATGGAAAAATGTCGGCGCCACTGTCGCTGCGGCGTCAAGTGGCAAACTATTTAATTAATACCAATCTCGCATTTATTTTATACTTAAAATGCTAATTGAATGACCACAGTAAAAAACTCTTAAAAAGATATGTACTGGAAAAACAACAAACTCAGTTTTTTCCAATCCAAAACGTTTTTAATTAACGAAAAATACGTGAAAAATTTTGTAGTTCTGCTACTCGGCAAATAGATTGTCGCGTCAAGCAGAATTCAGCGCCACCTGTTGACAAACACTAGCGAGAAATTACGGAAAAGCGTACCACGGAAACGCAAAGTAGGGCAAACACAAACTATGCCCATAATAAAACCGCTAGATTGGCACTTTTTATCAATTAGTCGGATTTTTTACTTTAAAAAAATTATAATTACATGTCCTTTGCTTTTCATGTAAACCTGCCGACTGAAAACCACTAAGCTCAAGTGGGGACTTGGGCAGGCTACGCTTTACCTCAATCCATCCCTAAAATATGGGCCTAGCATAGCAAAATCGGGTGGCCGGAATATCGACGTGGGACGTCGCAGGCCCAGACGGAGATGGCAGGGACGATCTAACGGCCCTCAAACAAACCGTCCGTAAGTCACATCATCATCACATCATCAGCCTATGATAGTCCACTGCTGGACGAAGACCTCTCCTATTAAACTACTGGACGCATTAGGAGGTAAAATGCCCATAATCGCCACGCTGGGCAAGCGGATTGGACGATCGCAGTAATGTGTCCCACTATGTTAAACGATTGATGATGGGATCAAATCGTTTTTCAAAAAATGGTCCGTGGACCACTTCAATCCCTTAGTCGACTCTTACGACATCCGCAGGAGGAGTTGGGGGTGGTGGACAAAATGTATTCTTACTGCCGTCCACCCACACGGCCCAACAAACCGTCCCATAAAGTACGAAGCACATAATCGGAGTCATGGAAATCCAGGGGAGGACGCATTTTGCTACCGGGCAGTTTTATATATTTTTTTATTTGTAATTTTAGTTTCAAATGGCATGAAATTAGATATCAAAACTAGGTATATGAAGGGTTTAATTTTTATGTGTGTTTTCGTAGTTTTTATGTCGTATTTTTTTTTATTTTTTGAGATAATGATTTTAACATTTTGCTTTGTAGTTTTCATACTGCATAGTTTTGTATGTGTATTTTTCTTCAATTTTTTTTGTTTTATAATAAATTTTAAAAAAATAGGTTTGTATCTTGGGGGCATCTTACACAAATCGAAACTAGTCCCCACGGTAAGTTCAATTGCGGGCTCAATCTTTTAAAACCGTATTTCCATCTTTATGGTGTTGATAATAAGACATTATGTCACGTGACCGACAGTGGCAGAGGGTAAAACAAAATGGCCTAGTTATAGTCACCATCAATAGAACTTGCGAACAATGTAAACAACCCGTTTAAAGAAATATTCATAATCTAGTTTCTAGTTTTTAATGGTTTAGGATAATCTGGTTATACTTGGTTAATGTATTAGCTGTATTCGATGGTGCAGATTGGAAATTAAACAATGTTTGTTTGAGACATTCTTACACACATAGACCTAGTCCCACACGGTAAGTTCAAGGCTTGTGTTGTTGGTACCAATACTAAGCGACGATAAATACAATGACTTTATAATTGGACGCTAAACATTGTTCACAATTTTCACAACTACAATTGACGAGGACTTTAGATTACAAAATTTCTATGCCACATAATAAGTAACATATACCATTATTGCATTATATTAGAATAAGCTACGTGGAATGACTTATTTTACAATAAAGGTGGGGTATAAATATCACAATAATATAATTAAATAATTCAATTATGATGGCGTTAGATCTGAAGTAACGTAATTGGTGAATAATAACATAATTTATAACGGTAAATCAATATTTACTTCGTACCAAATTTATGATTACTTATCTTTCATTACGCAATTTTATTAATTAGTCTAATTTCCAAGGAAATGTATGTATGAAATAATATGGTAAGTTTTACAGTCGGTTCTATAAAAACGCAACAATCTATAAAGATCTTAAGTAGTTATAGGACTCGAATTATATTTTTTTTATTAGATTTTTAAATATATCGACCTATTAATGCAAATACCAGCAATGTGAACGTATTATGTTATTCGATAATGAATATAATTATCATGATAATTAAATTGATTCTACCTAAGCCTCATTAGTGCAGATAGCTGATATTTGCAGTAATAGGATGATATACTCCTGTAATGGACACAATAGTGTGATCCAATAATGAAACGTCTATGGATTATCCACTGGATATTACCTACTAGATTTGGGATCTCTATTTGTTCAATACGGGTAAGTGACATTTTTTAATCATAGCACATGTTCCGAGATTTTCTAAACGGATTATAATTTTATTTAGTTTTTGTTCTATATCCATAATTATTTTTTTTTGAAAATCAAGAGAGATTTAAAAACTCTGTTCTTAAATAAAATAAAAACATCGAAATTTGTTAACGATGTGGTTACCTCATTTAGATGTCAAAATTACTACATTTTATTTTTAAACATCTTTCAAGCTAATGGAATATAAGCCACTCTTCGTTCTCAAAGCCGTAATAATAAAATACACGATAAATCGATGAAATATCTCTTGAAGATACTACAAACTTTTGACGCTAAAGATGGACCATGGACTGTAAAATATTAATCGGTCTTTGGCGTTTGACCTGCGCATTGCCAAAGACTGATTAATATGTTACAGACCACAGAGCAACACGTGCATAAAGTACACGCATTAAAATTTTAAGGTCCGAATTCAGTCTTCACACTTCGGTGACAGCTTTTGTATTTAACAAGCCGAAAGGGTGAAACATTCATGGACTTTCAAAAATATATTGTAGAAAAAATTGATTTGAAAAAATCTGTTCGTTCTAAAAATCTATATATGCTATTAATAAAAAAATATAAAATGGCAAGTTTATAAAACGAAACCTACCATAGTATGTACGATCCTCCTACCATCACTCCTTATTATGTATGAAAATACTTTTTGTATTTGATTTCCACGGTAGGCCAGTTATCCAATTTTAAATTATATTATATTAAATTAACTTTTACAATCATATGCTCAGAAAGTGTTCTTTGGGTAAACTTATTCACAGGAACTGATACTTTTCCGCACGAGTGCAGGAATGAATTTTCATAGTACTTTTCCACACGGCTTGGTTGGTACTGCCGAGATACCAGACGGTCCTCGCATAATGCATTGTAAAATGTTGTATGATACACATGTTAAAATGAAAGCTTACAGTGCACGTTTATTTCTTCCAAGGCAATTCTTGTAGCATTACAACCAGCGCAAATTCTTTATTGCATAAGTTTGAACACAGATGGCGCTGCTATCAACGCAATCAAGTCGTAGAAACTACACTAGAATTTTGCTCATCCTTTGACTTATCAGGATCATAATACTGATTAAGGTTGACCATGATTAGCAGTTCCGCTAGATGCCGCTGGTAGCCGCACTCCATGAGTTTTGTGACGACTTTGTGCAAGTATTTCGTGAGTTTCTCGAACATGTGAAATAGTTCGACAAGTTGAGCGAAACTGCTGTGGGTGAATGGCGCTTCGGGTTCTTTTTGGTGCCATTTACTGTAAAATAAAAGTGGTAGTTTTAAAATTACAGTAAACAAATTGTTACGTTGTCGATAAAAGTGTTCTTGGAAATATCATTAAGTAAAATGAGGAGTAATGGCTTGTATAATTAATTACACTAATATATTTTTTGCTTAAAAGGCATTACAATTATTTGTTCAATTTTGTTCTTTCCTGTCATACGCACATGTCAACGTGAAAGATAGAGACAAAATATTAATTAGCTAATGGCGGTTTAAACAGTGAGCGTTTATGAATTTGTACATACATTAGCTTGTTTCCTCTAGTCTATTAAAATTTTCCATTCGTTTTCTAGTATTTCATTCAAGTCTATTTAAATATGTCAAAACATTGGAATATATTGAACACTCTTCGTTCTCAAAGCCGTAATAACTAAATACATGATAAAACGATGAAATATCTCTTGAAGATATTAACAAACGTTTGACACCAAAGATGAACGATGGACTGTAACATATTAATTGGTCTTTGGCGTTTGACCTGCGCAATGCCAAAGATCGATTAATATGTTACAGACCACAGAGCAACAAAGACCTACACGTGCATAAAGTCTATTTAAATCTAATAAAACTTACCCAGCTTTAAGTACGCGACTAAACTTCAAAATGACCGTAAATATATCATTCAGCAACTTCATAACCGGAGTCGATCTATTGTTCAGCAAACATCTGAACAAAACCTTCTTTATATAAACCACGTGACAGTCATACAGGTCATCCAACGTCCTTGCTTTCTTTAGATCATTCTCGAACTCTGTCCAGGAGCTTAGTATGCAGGTAGTCACTATATAGTTGTCTAACGCTCGCACGAAAGACGACATTATATGTCTGTAGAGTTGTACGGATATGTACTGCGTGGATCTTAGTAGTTTTCGGGAATGTTGCTTTGATACTTTGACAGCTAGTTTTAATGCCTGAAAAGTAATGTTTAAATGTATTAAAAGCTTGAGGCAGAAAATCATGTCAAAGTTATAATAATTTATAAAGTCACCATTGTCATCAATAAGTCTAACGCCAGCTCAAAAATGCCCCCAAAACTAATTGTTCAATAGGGATGATGACTGTAGTTAAAATAAATTATTTAACATTATGCACGACATAATACACGAAGAAATTATTACTAAGATGTAGATTGCAGTAATTTTTGTACAGAACTTCTATTTAATAAATTGAAAAGAACTTAAAAGAGTAGGTCATTTGGCAGTACTCAAACGTGACGTCACTTTTGAGTATTTCATATAAAATTCCATAGTGGTGATCGTTTTGACAGTTCGAAAAAAGATGCTGATTTGACTTGCCAGTCATCATGCCTATTGTGCCAAGATGGGGCAGGACATAGCGACCGCGCATATGTTGACGCAACATCTTTGACAAATGTTTATACAATATAGCCAATCAAAACTTTGATGGACCAATCACAACTATTTTGAAATGGCAGCTTATTTTTTATAGGTTGATACTGAAATTAATTACCATGACGCATTGAGGAGGGGTGAAACTTGTCAACTAAAACTCAGGACCGTTTTTGGAAGGCAATTTAGTATGGCGTGCGGCTTCCATGTTTTATTTGTTCGTAGTAATAAAGAAAATGCATTCATAAATTTGAAAAAAAAAACGGAATCCAGCTGGGGAATAGAAGCCCCTTGTTTTAAAAAACATAATTATATTTTTTCTAATATTCAGATATTGATTGTATTGGTCTTAAACAGTGTATATCTCTATGAAACATGATATATAAAGTGAATAAAATGCATTGTTTTCACATTTAATTATTATTATAATTTTTTTTTTTATTCATAATAGGTAGACGTTTGACCACAATCATACCTGCTGGTAAGTGATGATGCAGTCTACGGTGGAACACCTATGAGATACCTATTCACTCTTACCTTGAAGATATTCAGATTGTAATTTATTTGGTAGATTTGAATAAGCCACCTATAACAAAACCACTACTTTTCCTATTAAATACCTGAAAATCCTCTCCCAGCGTCCAAAATATCCTCCTCATCTTGATCAAGAACTGGAACACCTTCGCATATCGCAGCAACGCGTCCTGCGACATGATGATGTTGAGCGGCCAACAAACGGAGTACGTCAGCGACAGGCATTGTAGGACATCGGGAGACGTGTGCTGGAAACTGAGCGGGGATTCCGTGATCATGAACGCTACGGAACCCTAAAAAGCCACTACTTTTCATATTAAATACCTGAAAATCCTCTCCCAACGTCCAAAATATCCTCCTCATCTTGACCAAGAACTGGAACACCTTCGCATACCGAAGCAATGCGTCCTGCGACATGATGATGTTGAGCGACCAACAAACAGAGTACGTCAGCGACAGGCATTGTAGGACGTCGGGGGTTGTCTGCTGAAAGCTGAGCGGGGATTCCGTGATCGTGAACGCTACGGAACCCTAAAAAGCCACTTTTCATATTAAATACCTGAAAATCCTCTCCCAACGTCCAAAATATCCTCCTCATCTTGACCAAGAACTGGAACACCTTCGCATACCGAAGCAGCGCGTCCTGCGATATGATGTTGAGCGGCCAACAAACAGAGTACGTCAACGACAGGCATTGTAGGACATCGGGGGATGTGTGCTGGAAGCTGAGCGGGGATTCCGTGATCGTGAACGCTACGGAACCCTAAAAAGCCACTACTTTTCATATTAAATACCTGAAAATCCTCTCCCAACGTCCAAAATATCCTCCTCATCTTGACCAAGAACTGGAAAACCTTCGCATACCGAAGCAGCGCATCCTGCGACATGATGATGTTGAGCGGCCAACAAACAGAGTACGTCAACGACAGGCATTGTAGGACGTCGGGCGACGTGTGCTGGAAACTGAGCGGGGATTCCGTGATTGTGAACGAGAGGTTTTCCGAGAACTTGTGGACATCTGTGGATGATACAATGTTCGTGTAAAAAAAATCTGTTTTTTTTTTATTGGTTTACCAACAATTGTTTACACTATTACAGAAAAAAATGTACACATACTCATTCTAGTTATTGTGAATGTAACAATTACTTACAGGTAAACTCCGCATACTTAACTATCTATCTACAGGGTGGCTGGTAAGTAGACCGACAAACTTGAAAGGTGTATTCCTGAACACATTTTGAGGCTATAATGTCATATGAACTTTTCTGGATTCGGCTTAGTTCAAGAGATGTTATTCAAAAAACTATTTTCATCACAAGTCACTGAAAAATGCCTGCACGATTAAAATTCATACACTAGTAGTTTTCATCTCGACATACACACTGATTAAAGTTAGAGAAAATGAGGAAAAAGTTTCAGAAAAATGTTCAACAAAAAATTTTTTTTCAAAAACCCTGAAAAAAAATTTTTTCTCTACAATTTATTACTGGTGGTCATGTACAAAAAAAAACAAAATATCAAAAAAAGGAATAAAAAAAAATTATTTTTTTTTGTTCTACAATGACATATATCACATATTTTTTTACTTCTTTTGTCATCAAAAATGCATTGGTACAGTCTGTCGGTATACTCGTTCCCACCCTGTATGTGACTATACTTAAATGCACATATATATATAATCACTATCTGTGCACATGCAGTGAAAGTGATAGGTAAGATTACAAGTAGTGAGATTATAAGTAGTGATGCCGCCATCGGCAACATTCCCAACACTACGCAGAACATTCTCAGATGGTAACTTTATAATTATTTAGGTTCGATATTTGTAGTACCGGGGGCGACACATCTCTATGTACAAGGCTTACTAACTAATTAATTATTGACTAATTGATATTGTATGTATTTAAATTAGCAGAAATTAATCTGCGATATTTACCGATTAAAACTAAATAAACATTAACCACTTGGGAGTAACTTGAATAACTTTACTGATGTTCCATATAAAGCCTGAGATATTCATCATCATCGTCAGCCTATGATAGTCCACTGCTGTAGGCCTCTCCTATTAACTATGCGTATAGACGCATTAGGAGGTAAATGCCCACAATCGCCACGCTGGGCAAGCGGATTGGCAATCGCAGTAATGTGTCCACTATGATGACGCTGCTGCCCATCATCAATCTTTTATCAATTATCAAATAATGGTCAGTGACACTTCAATCCCTTAGTCGACTCTTACGAAACCGCAGGAGGAGTTGGGGTGGTGACAAATTTATTATTACTGCCGTCACCATACGGCCACCTGAGATATTAAAGGCGGAAATGTAGGTCAAAATTATTTTCGTTGTCTTATTTTGTGTCCCTAAAAAACGTGACGGCGTTGTGATTTTTGTATGAGACGATGTTTTGTTTTCGATTTCTCATTAAGATTAAAATTAAGCGTGAAAAAGAAATACAACTGCACCGGATTTTTTTTTATATCCTGAGTCAAAACAGCAAATAATAACGTGACAGAGTCGTATGAAACATGACAACAAAAAGAATTTTGACCCATGTATTGAACACAGATATTTTTTCTCCATTCGGATATCGTTCCCATAGTAAAAGTTCCTCAATATGACAAAATTTTAACGGTGAATAAAAAATCATTCGATATACATCTTATAAACAGCTTAGATGATAAAATCAAGGAAATTCCAATACACCCTGATGTTAAAAAGATTCCCCCGAATCTTGTAACAATTTTTACCTGTGTGAAATCGTCGTGTCGTGTTGTGTAATAGGGGCTTATATGCGTTTAGTTCTAAAATAAACTAAGTTGTTCTATTCATTTAGCGCACATGAGTATTCGAAAGTTGATAGATATTTTTATTTTTATGTAGTAATAGTTTACAATGATTTCAATGTCTATTTATATCTCAGAGGCGTGACAGCTCGCGAGGCTGAAGGCCGAGCTGCCAGAGTCCAGCGAACGAGCCCACGAACCGAGACGAGAGTAAAAAATAATACAAAAACAATAATATGACTGAATTATTTTTTGTATTCAAAACCAGCAACCATATGTTTTTCAGGTTACATTATTTTCTACTTCGATATAACTCATGGAAAACGTACTTTCAGTAATTCCTCACACATTAAAACAAACCTTACAGATATTACCGACTCAGTGTGGGTCCCAAGATACAGGCTGAGCCTAGTTTGTAGCCCACTGGACACTAACGCTTGAAAATTGTAAACATGTGCTTACGTTTGAATAAATTATTTGTATTATAATTTATAAAATACTTACGCGTAATCGACGATCCAAGCGCCTTATCCAAAATATTATGTAACGTCGAAAAATTCAACAGCTCTTGTGGATTAAGCGTCTTTGTTAATTTAGTGAACAAATTCCTGCAAATGCTACTAGAGAATTCTCCGTCCATCAAGAAAAAGTAGTCCTTCAAACTCCTTAAATGCTCGTACATATCGAGATTTACCAAAAAATGGGTCAATATTGCATTGTTCACAACTTCGAGCTGATAAGTAAGAGGCAACATTACAGATCTTTGCAGGCATGCTGTTAACGTTGCTATATTATCGCAAGTTATTCGCTCCGTATCGTCAACGAAATTAGATGCAAATATATTCGTATAAGGCTTCTTCTTTGTTTCCTCCAAAATAATAGCAGGATGTGTGTAAAAAGAGTCTGAGGCATCTAAAGACATTTTACTATTGAAATAGTCTTTGGAATACTTCTTCAATTCTCTAGTACCGAAGGGATCGAAGTCGTCTAAACTATAAGTACCTTCTAGCAAATTGAATATGCTACGTTTCGATTTAAAATTTTCAATCACCCCCTGAGACTTTTCTATGACAGTTTCGTCAAAATTTTCGATTTCTAACATCGTGGGTGCCTCTGATTCAGTAGTTTCATCGACTAGGAGTGAAAAGTCGAAACCATCGGAGCGTAAGTATTCCTTGTCTTTCGGAATTTTGGCAGATTCAAAATTGCCACTTTCGCTTCGGGGAGTAAATACGTCGCTAGTTACTCCTTCTAAGTGTATATCGGCTGTTGTAGGAGTTTCTAAATCCAGCTGAAATAAATGCATATATATTTAGGATAAAAATATGTAATATTTGACATATTATTACTTATTCCTCCTACTTATACCTCCTTCGGAATCACGAGCTTATAGATCCAACACGTAAGTCTAATTTGGGAAATTTGTTGTGTTATGCGGCAATACTATTATTATTTACATCTATTGCGTATATATTATAAGTCTTGGGTAATTCGAGCTCGGTCATTTATAAAGCGTATTATACGTGTGATGCGGGAATTACACTGCGTCGTTCGTCGCATGCAAACAATTGCGGTTGCCTGACAACCGAACACTTTTATTCGGCGACCGTATTAGGGGAGCGACGCAGCGTGATTGCCGCTTTATACGTAGAGACGGTTTGGATAGTATAATGTAGTATAGAATGCCTGCTGTGCTAGCGTTGAAAATGTCGGAAAAAATCAAATTGTTTTTTTCGGGAATTTAGAAAATTTTGTTTTTGTCCGTTTTTTCGGGTTTTTACAGAAGTATTCAATGTCACTGTCACTCCTTTGCATCTGTTTCAATTGATGTGTCCTCGGTGACATCGCGTTCTACTGGTATAAGTGAAAATTAGACCTAATTCTCCTTGGTTTAGAGTTGAAAATTAAAGGGGAAAATTTCATTATTTTTTTCGAAAAAATCCGGAAAAAACAAGCTGTTTGGAAAGAAACGGGATTTAATCCGGAAATTTTCAACGCTAGCTGTGACCCAAGTACTAATAGTAGTTGTAATATACTAGTGTTAAAAGGGTATCAATGGTTTTTGGGACTATTAAGTACAGGTAAATTCACCAAAGCTGGCACGAATGGAATGAATGAAATGAATGACATCTATCATCGTGTGTATGCGGCTGTGCTATACCAACCTGTATCTACTGTCATTTTGACATCCATACATAGATACATTCTGTCACTTACTCGATCCATTTGTGCCAGCTTTCGTGAATTTACCTGTAATACTGGTCTACAGGGTGTTTGTTTCGATTTGCTATAAATAAGACAGGTTACTTGGGACATTAATAGAAGTTGTCTGGTATACCGGTTTTAGGAAAATTAGTTAATTTTTTTTTTGTTTTCATACATAATAAATGAAATGGTAAGTGTGAGAGAACCTTAAGAATACAATAAAAGTTAATCTCTGGTGACTGACGGCACATGTCAAAATAAGTAACATTAGAATGTAATAAAGGTTGCAATACATATGTTCAGTTATTAAACTTATTTTGTTAATAACTCAATAACAGTAAGAGTTAAAACACTAGTTTCTTAGAGAAATTAATTATATTTGACCTAAATAAGCTTCCCTTAAAGTTATAGCATATGAAGAAAAGCACGCTGTATATTTTATAAAAAAACACTTACTTGGGGGAATTCTCCTGGCGTAACTGCGTTACTCGGCGTAGGTATGGTGTATGTAGCCATAGATATCTCACTGTAGGGCTTCAAATTCAGAGTTAAACCAGCCCTTTCTCCTCTTTCGCGTCTAGCACTTAAAGGCGGAGAATCGAAGTCTGAACCCAACATTTTATCTCGATTCTGAGCTGCCTCTTCCTGTGCTCTATTCGCTGGTTCGTTTCGTTTCACTATTTCCGCTGGCAAGTTGTATTCTACCCCCAAAACTTTCTGTTTGTTTAAAAGTGCTTCCTTCTGAGCATCGGTCCTAGGTTCACTTGCAATTTGTTTTTCTTCTTTGGGTTTTATATCAAATTCTGCTCCAAGAACTTTAAGTTTGTTCCTCTTAGCTTCAGCGAAAGGTGTATTGATATTATTTTCATCGTCAAGCGAATTTTGAAAATTTATAGCTCTTAACCTATTGTTTTCTTGGTCAGTCTGCCCGAATTCATTTGCCATAACCTTTTGCTTGTTTTTTAAGGCTTCTTCCCTCATTTTAAGATACTGCTCATTATCATGGACGCCATCCAAATTTCCACCAATGACTTCGCTTGATTTTTTGGTTGTCAAACCATCAGTAACAACATTTCCTTGAGCATCAAGCGGTTTCTTGTTATCGCATTCTTTATCGTCAGAGGTTCTTAGGCTGAATATGTTTTTAGCAGCATTACAAATAGCGCTGAAATAATCTGAAGATGACATGGATTTTGCTTTGTTATTGTCGAATTCGGTATTCTGTGTCTGCGAGAGATCTGTCATAACTATTGATGACGTTGATTCTGTCATCGGTGTAGGAATTTTATCAGGAGCTGAATCGTCATGCTTGTCACCGTCATCGAGATTAGACATTGCTTCATTCAGAGTCATTGCGTCGTCATCAACTGAACATGATTCTGGTGAATTTTTCTCTTTAACTTCACTGGCATCTCCAGATCCATCTACAGATGCATTTTCTTGTCTCTCAGCATCTATTTTGTCTTTCAATTGGTGTTCTAATTCTAGTTTTTCTCTCTTCAGATTTCGCTCTTCGGTAGATAAAAGTTGCATTCTACTCTGGTCAAGCTGGAGTCGTTTTATTTTCCATTCTGTGTGAATTTTACTCTTCTCGACTTGCATGTTCAACTTCGAGTAATATTCCATTATTTTGTTTCTGAAAATTGAAAACAATTTTATCAATAAAACGTTTAACAGGCCATTGTTGTTTAATTGATCTCTTTAGCGCGTGAAATAAAATAATACATTTCATATTCATATCAATTCCCTAGTATAACAATGCGGAGTTTCGAACAAAAATGTAGGTGAAAAGGATCAAATAAAAGAGAACTGCTAAAAGATTGAATTGCTCTTCTAATCCCTAGTTCTTTTTCTTGGCCTCAGCATTGCGACTTCTGAAATCTGGGATGAAAACTATTTAGATCCAACATGATAAATGTACGTAATACTCATATCCCCCAAAATTCCTGTTTCTGACTGTCAAATAGCCAATAATACTATTATAGCACGAATTGACTAATATAATATTTCCAAACGCTATCGCTAAGACAAAACTGTGATGCATGCACATAACCATGTGCTCTTCTCCTAGTATTTGAGCATTTTCATTTCTAGGGACACCCAATTAGCGTGGGATTAAAAAGCTCAACTTCAATCAGGTTTGTAACGACAATTAAATATAAAATCTACATGAATTTAAACTTGATTGGTGTTTTTTTATTTTAATTTCGTTTAATGTTTATAAAATTAACACCAAAATTTAGTTCTTGTTGAAATTAAATGCTTAACTATCGTTACAAAACTGACTGCAGTTAAGCTTTTTTAAATCTCACGCTAATTGGGTGTCCCTAAAAGTGAAAATGCCCATTTACACGATAAGCACACATCAACAATTACCGTAGACTATGGCAAGATCTCATTACATTGTATACCGATGGGTAATCCGTAATATTCTACACATCCACGGTCGTACCTTTCATCATCCCTCAATTTGGCATCGACGTCATCCGTCGCTTTATCCAGTTGTGTATCAGCTCGGAATCTGTTCCGTTCCCTCTCCCGAGCTCTGGTCTTAGCTTCTTTGGCTTCGGCCATGGCTGCTTCTAGAACGCGAAGGGAATGCTGCTTTTCGGCGACTATCAGTTGTGCTAGACGCTTGCGTTCCGCTGAAATATGGATGTTATTCATTATTTGGTGCATACGAAGCCATAATGCGACAGTTATGATTAGGCATCGGAGCTTTCATCGCACGGTTAGACTAATGACAAGCTATGGAGTCGACGCACTTCTTTAATTTATTTTTTACTAGCGACCTCACTTCGCGCGGGTACTACTTATACCGAGGGGCCGCGCCGAGTGTGCCACTAAGAGGGATGGATATATAGTGAGCGTTGTTGCCATGCGAGAAAAATTACCCCATCATTTACCCTATTATATGAAACAATATTAAAATGTAATATCAAATATGTTTATTTAAGTGGAGTTTTAGTTTCTTAGTGTACCTTATTTTATTTTATTTACGAAATAGTATATTAAACTGTAATAGATACGTGGCGTTTTTCAAGCAAAATATACATCTTTGCCGAATATCAATTAGATTGCATTTTAACGTATACCAACCGACAGTAGAATCCAAAAAAAGAATGTAAGCAAATATGGCTGACATTCCATAGCATCTGACGTGTTTGAAACATATCGTGAAATACGTTCGCAGATATAATTTTAGGTTACCACTATAAATATCAATATTTTTTACTAAAAATGTATGTGAACTCTTTCAAGTTCGGAATAAAACTACGATTGTGTTTTAAATGTTTTATTATGGAATAATGCAAGTTATTAGGATTGTTTACATTTTTTTGGATTCAACTGACGAATGGTGTTAACGGTTTGCGGACAGCTCATATTGACTAGCAAAGATGCATTATTTACTTAAAAATAATACATTTTTTTTACTTTTAGGTATACACTATCTTCTACCATCCCCGACTCTCAATTTCAACTCGTCAATAATGATATATTTAGTAACTTATCGACATTAAATTAAAAAATATAATATATATATATCATCATCGATTTCATTAGAAGAATGAAAAATTACATGTACCTGCTTACCACAAACAACATAGTAAATAAACCCTCGATTACCCAAACTAGTTTGGGCAAACTTATTCGGATAATTTAAATAGGATAAGGTAAAATAAAACGACAACGTATATACAAATAACATTTAATTTACTCATAAATAATTAGAATTCTATGGAAAGAAAAAATCTGCAAGTGCACCATCGGGCCAAACCACCATTTATACATTATAATAATTTTACGAATGTGGGCAACTATAATTCTGAAATTACCCCAAAAATTTGGGTAATTATACCCTCCTTGCCCTGGCATCCCTCGAACAATAACATAGTCACTGAATTATTTCCCTTTTCCGAGTTAATTATGGCCCAAATGCTTTCTAATGACTAGTATTTTTATCAGTTTACATTTTAAAATGGTTTGCTAACAGTTTCATTTAGAATTAGACTGAAAAAC